>JAUZST010010643.1:0-12315 GCA_034779995.1 Parotocinclus haroldoi | reverse complement strand
ACGTGTATCATTATTACATTATTATTATCTTCTTTATATGTAATATTATTATTAGTGCTGGTATTAGTATGTCAATAATATTAATAAGATTGTTTTAAGTATTATTAGTTATAATCATGAGATAATTAGTTTCATGTTGCAAAATGACCAACCCAGATGCAAATTACATCTAAAAGTCAATAAATCAATTTTTACTAGACTCAGTTTTTTCCAGAGTAGTTGCTCAATTTTAAACTAAATAATAAAATAAATAAATAATAAATAAAATAATTATACTGACATATACTGTATACATGTCTGCTACTTATTGTAAGCACTGTATAATACTGTACAATGAAGATGATGCTACTATAATAATAATAATAATAATAATATTTCTAGTACTTTGGTAGTCGTATAATTATTGGAAGTAATGACAGTATATTATTACTATTATTATATTAATAATTATTATAGCAATATTAGAATAATAATATACTGTCACAACGCGGCATGGAATGGTGGAGACACACGCAGTGAGCAGATGCAGGCAGGAAGTTTATTAGAGAGCGGCAGACAAAAACAAGGTAACAAACTAAAGTACAAAACATAAAACAGAGAGCTAAAGATGGGGAAGTAACCCCGTGAGGGCAAACACGAGACTCAACAATGAAATAAAGCCAAAACCAAACAAGTCCCATGTATGTGCAATGATTAGGAGTGGTTACCTTGCCGGAACCGCCTGTGGCCATGACAGTACCACCCACCCCCCCCTTCCCAAAAGACCTGTAACAGATGAAGAAGGACGAGGCCTAACAGGTCCAGGTGCAGGCGTCACAGTCCAGCAGCTGATACTCGAGGTCCTGACGTAGCCCCAGATGGCGAGTGGGAAGCAGCGCTACCTCATTCCAGCAGGGCAGGAACCCAGAGTCTTGGTTGAGAAGTGAGGCAGGGAGTCCTGTAGTCCTCCAGGAAAAGAACAGGAAAAACACACAAACCGGCTAGGGAGCCGAGGGTCCACAACAACAGCTTGGGAGCCGAGGGTGCAGAAGAGCGGCCTGGGAGCCGACGGTGCAAGGAAAAGACTTGGGAGCCGAGGGTCCACAAAAACTGCCTGGGAGCCAAAAAATCCACAAATACGGCCAAACTAAGGTTGCCTGCATCAAAAGATAATAAAAGAAACAAAAGAAAACAAAAGCAGAAATGGCATTTGAGCCGAGGAGCCAAAAACGGTGAGCGGGCCGAAGATTCAAAACGGCGTACTAGCCGAGGGGTCAAGAACGGCCTCTAACAGCCAAGGGACATAGACGGCCTCTAACAGCTGAGGGGTATGGACATGGACGGTCTCTAATAGCCGAGGGACATGGACGGCCTCTGACAGCTGAGGGGTATGGACATGGACGGCCTCTAACAGCCTAGGGACATGGACATGGACGGCCTCTAACAGCCTAGGGACATGGACATGGACGGCCTCTAAACAGCCTAGGGACATGGATATGGACAGCCTCTAAACAGCCTAGGGACATGGATATGGACGGCCTCTAAACAGCCTAGAGACATGGACAGACGAGAGCCAAATAATGAAGCTAGGCGAAAGCCGACTATCAAATTGAAGCAAGAGCCAAATATCTAAGCCAGGTGAGAGACGAAAAATCGTTTTGTTAGCCGAGAAACAAAACGAAAATAGAACACACCAAAAATGAGCCGCAAAACAGGGAAAAACAAACAATGAGCCGGCCATCAGCTGCCGAACAGCTAGAGTACCTCTACAAGTTGGCCACGAAGCTTCGCAAGTTGTGCAGTGCGAGTGGTAAAGGGTTCTGCAGTGGCAGGCAAAAACAAGGTAACAAGCTAAAGTACAAAACATAAAACAGAGAGTTAAAGACAGGGAAGTAACCCCGTGGTAGCAAACACGGGACTCAGCAACGAAATAAAGCCAGGAAGGGGTATAAATAAGGAGAACCAAACGAGTTCCAGGTGTGTGCAATGATTAGGAGTGGTCACGTTGCTGGAACCGCCTGCGAGCGTGACATCACTACTACTAATAATAATACTACTAGCATAATACAACAACGAATATTGCTACTTCTATTAACAATAATCATAAAAATAATAATAAATAATAATAATGATGACTACTACTGCTGCTAATACAAAAATAATTATTATTGTATATAATAATTATAATATACTGTCATTACTACCAATAATATTTATAAAAATAAGATTTTGTCACTGCTTATAATAATAATAAGGCAACAATGATGACTACTGCCACTACAATTGCTAATAATAATGCTAATACTACTAATACTACTACTACTACTAATAATAATAATAATGCTAATAATAATAATAATACTAAGCATATAATTATTGTAGATTTGTCATGTTTCATGTTGTAAAATGACCAATTCAGATGCTAATTAAAATCCAGTCTATAAATCAACTTGTTACTAGTCTCAGTTTTTTCCAAATTATTTGCTCTTTACACATTGTAAGCATACAGTAGTATTACAAAGGGTTGCAGCTGAGGGTGTGTTTAGCAATAAAACACTAAATCAGGACAGAACACTGGGTTTTAACTGGTCTGTTTGTGTCTTGGTAGCTCTCAGCCCAGCAGGCGGTGGAGGACACTAACCTGGCCTTCACTTCATTGATAAGTTTTCTGGCAGAACAACACTCTCAGGTAACAGAAATGATTCAAGCTCAGGCGGAAATTGATCTGGGTCACGTTGCAAATCTGCAAGAAAATCTGGAGCTTGAAGTCGCTATGCTAATGGGAAAAGAGGATGTAATGGACAAGCTTTTACAGACAGGAGATGACATCTATTTCCTTCAGGTCTGTCACTGCGTTGTATTCATTTAAACTCAATCATTTTTCATACTTGCTTAATCCAGTTCAGGGTTTTGCGGCCTGCGACCTAACCGTTTGCCACAGACTACAAGGTGATAACTGCACCTGGACTAGGCACCAGTCCACCGCAGGGCACATACATCAGTGTCTTGTCGTTGCTAAAACAAGGGAAGCAGATATAGTCACATATAATAATTGGCAAAAAACACCCAGATAGAAATAACAGATTGCTGCAAAACATGCATGCAGTTCTGACTCAGGAAGATATGTAAATTATTACAGGTATGATCTGATTATACACTGGGTCTTGCCACTTGCCAAAGTAAAAAGGCTCTCAGAGTAGGGTACTACTTCTGGGTAGTATGCCTTTTGGTGAGAGATTGTTGACGGCTGGACATGCATCTACATCCTCAATGCATTCGAAGACATTTGCCACATTGCCAAACTTTTACACATCATTAGACTGAGAGATGCTGGATATTTTTTTACAGATGGTCACCCCTAGTAGTAATAGGAGGTTTGTGTCTGTTGTAATAAATATAGCCATTTATGTTACTAAACATAAGCAAACCAAGATTACATAACCTGTGAATCAGGTGTTAACTTGTCAGTCTTCGGAATGTGAGTCACATCCATATTTGAACCCAGGACTCTGTAGGTGTGAGGTCACTGCACTGAACACGCACTGAACACTGCACGACCCTGCTGCCAAGGCTAGTCAGTAGATGTCAAAGTCCAGTTATGGAGCCCTGAGATGGGCTGTGTTCCTATCCAGATACTGTAGCACTCTTGCCTGGGCTCAGGATAGGTTTATGGAAACTGGTCAAATAGAAATGTCTTAATTTTCAAATATTGCTTACGTGTGACAAACAAGTGATTTTCCATCTAATAGAATTGTGAGAGCATACTCAGTCCTTCAGGAGTTAAACAGCCAGGGGATGTGGCACCAATCTGCTCTTTTAGAGATGTCATGCAATCAGTTTTTGAATTCAAAGACAAACTGGAGCTTATTTGCAAACAAGAAGTGGACAAGATATTAGACAAAGGTAAGGATGAAGTACTTCGAAAAGGACATGCATGTGATCTTTGTCATTAGAATTATTTTTGTCATTTGAATTAATGGATGAACATAAAATGACGTAGTATTCATTTTATAGGAATTAGTTGTTGTTAATTTGCATTTTAATCCTAACAAGTGTCTACTTTTTTACTGTCATTTAATGTTATATGCTAATATGTTTCAACAAAGAAACTTTCGTACATGATAGTTCTATTATCTACCAAAAACTACAATTAATTTATTTTCAAAACGCAAAGACAAAGACAAATTTGATTATCTCTGAGAGCATATTAACTTTACAGACTTTTCTTAATTTACTCCTCTTTCTCAGTATCAAAATCGACAACAGAGTTCTCTCTGGTCCAAATCAAGATAGGTGACAGAGTTCGTGTGAAGTCTTCCATCAAGAAACCAAAATTTAACTGGGGTCCCCATGTCACGCACAGCAGTATAGGAATAGTCACATGTAAATATTTACTTCTCAACACATAAACTTAAACACATAACCACAGGTAATATGAAGATGCATTATGGCTACTGGTTCTTTTCACAGCTGTAGATGATGAGACTTTGACTGTCAAATTCCCTGGACAAGAATGTTGGACAGGAGTTCTGTCTGAGATGGAGCTCGTAAGTGATGATGAAACAGGTACAGGATATAAGCAAGGCACATGCAATCTCCAGGAACTGGATAAAAAAACTGTACACACTATAGTCTTACAGCTAAGATGCAATATCCATCCATCCATCCATCCATTATCTTCCGCTTAATCGACATGGGGTCGCGGGCCAGCCAGTGCCCAGCCAACAACTCTGGGCATAAGGGCAGGAACAACCCTAGATAGGGTGACAATCCATCATAGGGCACACACACAGTCACGCACACCGTCACACACTTAGGGCCACTTTAGAAACACCAATTAAAACGCATGTTTGTGGAAACCAGAATACCAGGATTAAACCCATGCAGACACAGGGAGGACTGCAGACTCCACAAAAAAAAGCCACTCCACCTGATTGAACCCGGGACCTTTTTGCTGTGAGGCAGCGGTGATACCCACTGACCCATTGTGCTGCCTAAAATGCAATAAACAAAAATAAGTGTAATTAGTATGTACTATGTATGTTAACATGTTTATAGACATGTTGGATAGGGTGCCATCTGACACTGCATTCTTATAGTAGCCAAAAGAAGGAAAACCAATTTGAAATTTGGAGGAAACTTAACTTCATATTATAAAAAATAAGTTAAAATGCTTGGATATGTGTGTTCTAGCTTATGTGATCCTCAAGACTCCTAATGCTCCTTGTGTCCAAGTGGGCAAATGGTGATACACAATGAATCAGAAGTAATCACAACTAATTGGGAATGCAGTACAGAGCACATTTTTTCCCATACGGAATAATGTAAATATTATGAATCGTTTTGAGAACCCCAGAAAACACTCCTGTCCACTCTTTAAAGTCCTCTGATACTGGTTTATTGGCTACCACCATGTTTAGGTTGTCCACTACGGAGGGCAGAGCTTTTAGTGTGGCTGCCCCTCTCTCTGAAACTCTCTTGGTTTTTCCTTGCATTCTGTGACTTCACCTTTCCAGGGTTTAAAATCCATCTAAAACTCTCTTTACTCAAAACCTTTACCCATCTCTTTTTTCCTTTGTTTATTCTGTGCTTCCTTAATGTAAACTGACCTTGCGTGCTCTATATAAGTATAATATACAGAGTGAGTCAAAAGACACAACACACCCTTTTATAATAAGTTACCCAAATTACCCAATAAGTAATGGCTGAAAGCCCATCTGGAAAGCCATCATATTGGATCAACTGCAAGTTTTTTTCAATGATAAGATGGTCATGTAGCATATAAAAAAAGACCAGAATTGTCTCACAAATCGATTGCCGTAATCAGATTTGCAATATCTCAGAAGTTGTCAACACAGAAAGTTCAAAGCTTTTATTGTTGGTCACAGGTAACTGAAGATGGAATTACAGATTCAGATGTCTGGGCAAACGCAGCTGCCGTATCATAGCAACAGACTTCAACAACTGACACCCAGAAATATCACAAATTTCACACTGTTACATCCCTCATAGCCATATCCAGAGAAACCAGGATTGTGGATGACAAGAACTGTAGTATTCATTTGAAGATTGATACCGATAGAGACCCCATCAATGGTTTTGGCAGGCTTTGTGAAAAGTCCACGATGCTGCATGCCACGGGTCCAATTACTTTTGACTTACCCTGTATCCTATGACACCCTGTATTATTCCTACAATTCCCTCTTCTGAACTGCATAACATTGTTTATCCTTAGTGTACCTTAAAACACTTACATTAAGCTACAGTTGGGCAAAATCATTAGTGCAAAGCTTATTTTATAATATAGTTTTGCAAAATCTCGTGTAATACATTGAATAAAGAATTGAAAGCGAAAAGCAAAAGCACAATGCTTAGTTAATTGGTGAACTGAAGGTGCTGTTGCTCAGCTGACTGCTGATATGTGCGATATGTGTCTCGCAAGTGGAACTCGAATCTTGGATCTGAGGGCAATTAGACATGTGCTGTATCACAACAATACCACAGTGACATCCAGAACCAACACAACCTGGCATCCTAATCTCATGACAATGGTAGATATTAAAGCATTTGTGTAATGCTTACAGCTTTCTTCCCATCTTATTACAGTTCTCACTAATTCACGACACAGCTCTTTCTGCTTTTTCTCTTAATCCAGCTTCTTACAGTTTTCCTTTCAGACACAAAAAACTTATTTCTTTTCTTTTAACTCGTATATCATCTTTCAAAGGTATTAAATAAACCATTGTCAGGTGTAGGCTCTTTGGTTCCAGCATAAAACTACACAACAAGTGTGGTGATTATAATTTTAGTATATTATAAATGTACTATTTTTATTTTCATAGTTGTTGCATTTTGCTTCGGATTTTTCTTCTTTGTAATTTTCTTTGTATTATAGGAATCAAAGTAGGAGACAAGGTCCGAGTGAAGCCCTCTGTTGTAACTCCCAAACAAAACTGGGGGAGTGTGACTCACCGAAGTGTGGGTGTGGTTACAGGTAAGATACATAATGCTGTAAATCCAGCTGTATTTCCCTATCTTGTGATGCTAAGCTCTGGAGTAAGTATTAAATGTGTTTTTTTAATTCATGCACAGCTGTCAATGGGGAAGACATGTTTGTGGACTTTCCTGAACAGTCAAATTGGAAGGGTCTCAGCTCTGAGATGGAAGTTGTACCTGCTGAAAGTTCCTCAGGTAAACAAGAATTTCAAATGAATGAAGTGAGGTCACGTGTTGACTAAAGAGTCACCAAATTTGTAGAAGCTGTACTATGGAGACTCAAATTGTAAAATGTGCACTACATGGACAAAATAATGAGTCACTTACACATTATTCCTACAGATACCCTACATAGAAAGAGCCCAACTACATGTGCAGTTATGATTAGCAATAGCTGATAAACTGGCGAAGAGTGGAATGAAATCCATGGTTTGAATAAACTGAGGTGATGAGCTTCTAAGGTAGAGCAGATGTATGTTATTGCAGAGACAGAATTTTCCTCAACCAATACAACTCTTCAAACACTAGAGGGAAATAAAGACCACAAAATGGAGACAGTCTAACGCGCAGGAACGCATAATAATTTTCACTCGGTTGAAAATATTGTGTAGTCCAATTGCATGTTCATGTAAAATATACACTTCTATTAATATTCATAAAATATTGGCACAATATGGACACATTTTGCGTCATATGTACAGGCAAAGGCTTTTAAATGATGCAAAAAAATGTTTCGCCTAAAAATATGTGCCAAAGTATAAAATTGAGTATTGTATTGTATTGAAAGGATTGTGCAGTCAGGCCCTTATGACTCTTCAGAGAGGGGGTAACAAACAGGTCTATGTAAAATATGACACAAATATTTATTCCACGATTAAAGTAAGATCAATAACATTATCAAATATTCAAATGCTATAGGTTGCATCTCTGAAATACTCATTAGAAATTCTTCTATCTACATGTTTGAGTGACACTTCTGATGATATTTTAAATGGTTTGGTAATGTGAGTCTATTAAAAACAGTCAAGATATCTGGAAAATCAGATTTATTTCATTAGACAAATCAGATTTATTAGACAATTTCGATGGGGGCTGGCCCATATGATATAACCTTTTCTCGACACCCTAAAAAAGCTGTTACGTATTTGCTAGTTGCTAGTCTATCTACAAAGTAATTTACCATTTTCTGACAAAGGAGAGGCAGATGGCTTTCAAACAAGGCTAAAGGATTGAAGAGTTTGGTGCGTTTTTGTACATGCTATTATGTCATAGGTAGTTGCATTTGTGCTGTTAATTTGTATTTAGATTTCCATGTAATAATTTAAAGTCAAATCTAATGTGATGTCAAGTCCCGAGGTGTGGGGGTGTGTGGGGGTAGCAGAATGGGTACCCACTTATTGACTAATTCAACATTTTAATTGTTTATTTTCTAGACAGTGGTCCACTTTCAGAACTAAAAAGAAATGTAATTATTGATTATAATACAGATTACTTTATAATTTACTTTTTTTTGCCTCAGTTATTTAATAATCACAACTTAATTTCTGGGGTGTAACGCTGGATAGAGGAAGCGGAGACAAATGCGGTGTGCAGTGCAGGCAGAAGGTTTATTCAAACATTCTGGCAATGCAATACAGGTCCCAGACAGAGCAAAACAAAGACCAGGCAACACAAAACTGAGCATGAATGGGGTTAGGAAACCAAGGACAAAACGGTACGCAAACTTAAGAAAACTAAAATCCAAAACATACATAAAATGGACACCAGAAACAAGGTCCTAATCATGCGGTAATCAAACCAAGACTAAAATGGCAGTATAATTAGGTAGAGCCAAACGAGTCCCAGGTGAGGGCAGTGAGTGCATGGAAGAGTGTGACGCGAGTTCAGCAAGATAACGCCACCCATGGGCGTGACAGTGCACCCCCTCAAAGGTCCCATAAAGGGCGGAAGAGGGCGAGGCCTAACGGGTCCATGAAGAGCTGGGTCCGAAGCCAAGAAACTTGGAGGTGTATGAGCCTGATCACAAAGGTGAAGAGGGCATCCAAGTCCAAGTCGGCGTTGCATTCCAGCAATGATCCTTGCAGTCCTCCTGTAGCCCCAGACGGTGAGTGGGAAACCGCACCACCTCCTTCCAGCAGAGCAGGAACCCAGAGTCACGGCTGAGAAGAGGCAGGGTGTCCTGTAAAAAAAAAGAACAGAGCAAACAAGACAGCTAGAAAGCCGAAAGTCCAGAGAAAACGGCCTGGGAGCCGTGGGTCCAGAGAAAATGGCCTGGGAACCGTGGGTCCAGAGAAAACGGCCTGGGAGCCTGGGAGCCCCTCTACAGGCGAAAACAGCCTAGAGACATGGACATGGATGGCCTCCAACGGCTGAGGAACATGGACATGGACGGCCTCCAGCGGCCAAGGGGGAACAAGGACGGCCTCTAACAGCCGGGGAAACAGGGACAGCCTCTAACATGGATGTGGGCGTGGCGAAAAACTGGATAACTAGGCGTGGCAAAGAGCCAAATAAGTAGGTGTGGTGAAGAGCCGAATAACTAAAGTGAGGCGAAATTTCAATATCTAGGCAAGGCGAGATCCTTGCAGTCCTCCCGTAACCCCAGACGGCGAAGCCGCCCCACCTCGTTCCAGCAGAGCAGGAACCCAGAGTCACGGCTGAGAAGAGGTACTGGGTCCTGTGAAAAAAAACAAAACAGAGCAAACAAGATGGCTAGGGAGCCGAAGGTCCACCAACACGGCTTGGGAGCCGAGGGTCCAGAGAAAATGGCCTGGGAGTCGTGGGTCCAGAGAAAACAGCCTGGGAGCCGTGGGTCCACAAAAACACCATACTAAGGTGCCTGCATAAAAAATATCATAAAAGAAAAACAGAAATGGCAAGAGGTCCATGGTACTGAGACCGGCGAGCAGGACGTGTTAAACGGGAATGGCGTATAACTAAAGTGAGGCTGTAACGCTGACACGCCGGGGTAACGCGGCGTTCGCGTGGAAGTAATAACACAAACGAGGGTGGACGTAAACGCAAGCGGGGTTTAATAAACAGAAAACGAGAATATTGTACAGCAAAAACAAACAACGGAAAACACAGAAAATGCAGTTGCAATCACAAGAACACAAAAATGAGGAAGGTAGAGGATAGAGCGATAAGATCTGGGAATGGAAAGGAAGAATAGCGGAGCGAGCCGGTAAACGCGACGGGACGAGTGGGAAGGGTAGGAAACACTAATAACCGGCGAAGAAGAGAAGCAGAGGAGCGGTATAAATAGAAGAAGAGGATAGGTGGCGAGAGCGCCACCCGCAGGCTAGGAGGAGAAGCTGAAAGAAGAGCGGAGAAGAAGCTAGAAGGGGAGGTACCCTGGGTGACGAGATCGCGCATGCGATTTCATATTGACAGTGGCGAAATTCCAATATCAAAGCAAGGCGAGATCCAATATCTAGGCAAGGCGAGATTCCAATATCTAGGCAAGGCGAAATTCAAATTATCTAAGCAAGGCGAGATTCCAAATAAATCTAAGCATGGCGAGATTCCAAATAAATCTAAGCATGGTGAGGCTCGATAAGGCTCGAACAAACTAGGTGAGGCGCGGTTTGAAAACAAATAGGTGAGGTGTGACTCGAATAAACAAGATGAGGCGAGACTCAAATAAACTAGGTGAGGTGAGAGCAAACTAGGCATGGAGAATCTCAAGTTAACTGTGTGAGGCACGAGAACTGAAAGCCAAAAACAAAATAAGCAAAAATGGCAAAGTAAACGGAACTGAAAACGATGAAACAACGCAAAAGGAAATTAAAAAACAAACACAAACCAGAAAAATGGCCGGCCACCATGACATGGTACTGCAAACGCTGTCTCCATGTACGGCTAAGTCTTCTGTAACGCTAGGTAGAGGAAGCGGAGACAAATGCGGTGTGCAGTGCAGGCAGGAGGTTTATTTAAACATTCCTGCTGGCAAAACGAGGCAATACAGGTATCAGACAGAGCATGGACAAAACAAAGACCAGGCAACGCAAAACGTGAACAGGGTTAGGAAACCAAGGTCCTTGTCACGGAGTGAACCGAGACAGTTATGTCCAATCATACACATACTCGCACACTCCGTCACCCACGCATGCGCAAAGGCGCATAGGCAGCTTTCTGCCGGCATATTTAACCATCAGCTGTCCTAATGCGTGTGTGACTGTGTTTCTTTATTACTACTTCCGTTTGCTGTCTTGTTTTTATCTGGTTTAAGCATACCACACTTCACCGGTTGTAATAATGTTGACATATCCTTTGTTACAGGGTGTGCAGTTGTTTGTAGCAGTTGTTTTTTTTTCACTTTTTTCCAAACATTCTCTTATCTGTTAAAACATTGTACAGGAACAAAACACACTTGCACACACAAGTCCATTTTTGAAGTTTAATTATTTAGCAAATGCTTTTCCCATTCTTTTTATTGAAATTTGAACATCAAAGGATCAGTACAGAGCAATGTAAACACAATAGTAACCATAGAAATAACACAAGTTGGTAATACAGCCCTTATTTACACTTTCACAGCCGAACTATAATAGCCCTTTATATGACCACACAGACATACACACACACACACACTCACCGTACAAAAAGGAAAGGAAAAATACGAAACAGAACGAGAGACCGTTTACGGAATTATAAAATTCCGCAACACATTTCAATCTTATTAAGTAGCGAAAGAACAAACCAAAAAAAAAAAAAAAGTAAACAAAGTTCCCCTATTGTGCCACTGGAGTGGTGAAAAAAAAAAGAGTCGGTTCACTCCGGCTGGACCACGTAGCTGCAAATTGCAGAAAATGGGACAGACTATGATTTTTGGAAAGAATGAATGGAGCCTACCTTGAGATAACGAAGCTTTTCCAGATTAATATGGCTAATGATCTCCTGGAGCCAAAAGTTGTGAGTAGGGGGGGCGCTTGTTTCCACTTAAGGAGGATAGCCTGTCTGGCTAATAAGGTTGTAAATGCCACTACTCGCTGTTTTACGGGTGGTATACTATCCATCGGCACCACACCGAACAGTGCAGACAGGGGATTTAGTGACAACGGGACTGCAAGGGCATGCCGCAGAGTGTTAAACACCTCCTTCCAGAAGGTTGAGAGTGCAGGACAAAACCAAAACATGTGGGCATGATCAGCAGAAGATTGATGGCATCAAGGGCATGAATCCACTTTGTCGGGGAAACATCTTTGCAAGTTTAGCATTGGTCAAATGGAGTCGATGTATGACTTTAAATTGTATAACACGGTGTCTAGCACAAATGGAAGAAGTGTGTACCAGAGAAAGAGCTTGTAACCATTGGTCGTCAGAAATAGTAATGCCTAG
>JAUZST010010642.1:0-12316 GCA_034779995.1 Parotocinclus haroldoi | reverse complement strand
ACACACACACACACACACACACACACACACACACACACACACACACACACACACACACACACACACACACACTGATTCAGTTGTTCTGCCAGGGCCAACTAACTAACTAAGAAGTTTTAAGTCAGAAAGCATGCTTTGTCTTTGTCACGGAATTAAACCACTCAACAGAGGAGAGATTGGTGTTTAAAAAGGGCAACTGTTTGTGTGTTCAGACAAAATGTATGTATCTGTGATGCCAAGAATTAGCAGATTAATACAGAAAGTAAGGAATAATTCATGTAGGAGCCCAGAATACACACCCCTTTTCTATTTGCACGTTTACAGAATATGCAATGTGAGGGCAGCAGGAATCACTTCTGCTTAATTCATGAAGTGCACGGTGCTCACCTTTATCCAGAGACTTCTCTACAGGAGGTTTTTTGGGGGTGGCAATCTTGCGAATCAACGTAAGGTGCACGGTCTGACCCGCCTGTCTCATCACATCCAGGACCTCCTGGCTGGTGAAACCTTGAAGGTTAACGTCATTCAGCTACAGAAAGAGAGATTAAAAAAAAAAGAGAGCACTAATTAAATTAGCTCAATCAAAAGCACATGAAATCTGCCTTGCCCCATTCTTATTAAACTCTAAGCAAATATGAGAAGAGACATCTTGCTCAGCTGGTGCTCCGATCTGCACGTGTGTGACTATGAGCATTCTTAGACACGCAGGGTTAATTAAGGTAGAGTTCATTAAAATGCCATTAGCATCCTACCACTATTATTCTATCATGGACCATGATATTCCCACACTGCTCTGCAGCACTGCCTGGGATGACGCTCTTCACAACAACTCCTAATGCATCTGCAAATGAAGATACAAAAGAGCCAAAGACAATAGCAATTTTAGGAAACTTTAGTGCAGGCATGGTTAAATGTGGAGCAAATGTGTCCCTTACCATCACTATTTGAGCTGTTGGAGCCAACAATAGAAATGCCCAGACTCTGGCCTTCCTTCTTCTTCAGTGCCACTTCATGAATCTCATAACCCTCCAGATTTAGCTGCAATTAAACATTCTAATCAACTTTGATCTAGTCAAATATTCGATACGATGCTGTGCCAGGTGTCACATGAATGAGCCGAGACAATTTTTGTAGTACAAATGCAGAGGACATTTTACAAAAATATTTTTCAAAATGTATTCGTCATTATTAGAGCATAATTAGAGAAAGTAACTAAAATTTATGGCCGTTACTGGCATTACTTTTGTGTTTAGGACACTTAAGCAGACCTCCATGAATCCGAGTTTCACTGGTGTATGAACATGTGCCAGAGAGATCGAATTGGCTTTGTTATTAATTAACACGGGAATGATTAGGGAATCCACAAACGCAATTAGTGTGATGACCTGCATAAACCAGGCAAGTTTTTAGCCCTGTTCCTCCTGGTCAGAACTGGATGGAACATAATGTAAGCCCATCACAGGGTTCAGTGACTCTTGCTTTACGAAGTCCATGCAATGTCCTCAAAAAGCACCGAATTCAGCACCTGGCTCTAACTGCACCTTAAGGCAACCAGCTGATTGCAATGGTTACGTGAATAGCTATAGAAGGTATGTATTTTTCCTCCAATACAAAGTGGAGATAATGCTATAGGAAGCAACGCAGTGCTGTTATTAATCTGCACACAAGTACAGGTGACTCGTATGGTCAAAGAATGATGTTTGTTAAATTACTTTTGCACTATTAGCAAGTTAATGTTGACAGCCCTAAAAATGACAAGTTATTTTCCTTGCAATCTTGCTAGACGTTCTTCCTTTTACAACATGGCTTTTAAAAAAGAATTTTGTTTTTTTTATCAGAATAAAAAGTGCTGTTATTTTAAAGGCTGAATATTTCTTATTTACTACTCGTTTTGGACAGGTTGGGTAGGAACTTCTCCTTTCAGAACGAACAATCTCTGAATAGCTCTGGATGAATATGTGGAACTGTTGGTACTATTGGTAAGATAATCAATATAATTACGCAACAGCATTCAAATAAAAACTATCGTGTACAGGGAGTTTACCGTTCTACTGGTCCTGTGAGCTGGTATGGGAGGAGGCAGGGAAGTGATGGGTGCTGCGACTGGGGCAGGTGGTGGTGGTGGAGGAGGTCGATGTTCCCCCAAAGGATCTCGTGCAACCATCATACGGACACGGCTCCCACATGCCTGTAATACCTGCACCACCTGCTCGCTGGTCAGCCCTTGTGTGGGCGTGTCCCCAATCCGCAGGATGTGGTCACCTGTCCTTAGCCGTCCATCCTGTGGTAGAATATGAAGGAGGGAAGGAGGGAGGGAGGAAGGGATAAGTAAATAAATAAATGAATGAGTGAGTAGGATCAGTGTGCATGTGTCCTGCATGCGTTCTGAAACTCCGTCTGGACTCTGACAGACGCTGCTATCGCCATCAGATTTTATACAGCACTAACAAAACAATTTAAAGATTATAAAGAGCAAATAAAGATGTTCTAACTTTGCCTTAAATGTTATGTTCCTGAAATCGTAAACTCTAACAACAAGTTGAACACAATCGGTTAAAATCGAATGTTAAATGCCTGAACAACAATGATGGCTATGCTACAAGCCAGAGGAAAAGAAAAACAAAGCTACTGCGTCACTGTGAATAAATGACTTTGGAAGTAAATGTCAAACGTAGCTTCATAAGACTTTTCTGAAACTCCAGCAGATCATTGTCTTAATATATTGCTTTTTATTTTTCTGTATGGTCGCTTTAAGATGCATGTTTGTTTGGTCGATATCGGCACCAAAGGCCATTTCAACAAAAAACAAGGTTATAATCGATACACAAGGTTACATCGAAACTAGTCATATATACGCTCTGATTGGGTCAATGAACCTAATACAAGTCTTTGGACTGTGGGAGGAAACTGGAGTAGCCAAAGGAAATCCACATGGACACAGGGAGAACTCTACTCAGAAAGGACGCAGACCACTCCACCCATCGAGCCAGCACAGCACACTGCCCTGTTATAAAATAAAGTTCACACTTTATGTGCAGTGTGTTATTGGAACAGTAGTGCATTCCCTTCTATAATTTCAACCATGTATTTTCATTTATCTTACATTATTCTTTCTTTTCTGTATTGAAATATCAAGATTTATCAGCTGACATGTTGCTTTAAACTTCTCTCAAGCTTTAATAAACATTTCTTGTTCCATTTCTTTTCTTTTACAATATTTTTGTGACTCAAATCTTATTTACAACAGGTCACTGAAAGGTAAGCAGTGAACACACTATCGTTAATACAGTACTTACAGAATCAGTTTAACTACCTCCAGATTTAAGATCACTCCTATAGATTCTGCCTCAACCATTTCAAGACAGACATAAAAACTCACAAAGGTCAACTTCAAAAGCTCAAATTTACAACCTAAGGCACCATCAGGCGAGATGATAACTTTATTATTGCACTGCTCTTACAAAGGCTCCATTTCTTTCAGTTACATGTTTCAGGTAGGGTGAGCTGCTAGAGGTGAAGCATCATTACACACAGACAGGAGATGAGAACGGCCATCTTGTGCAAAAAAAAGACATGAAAGGCACTTTGTTGCACAAACACGCCAGACAAAGCTACAATTGCTGGTCTTGCCTGTGTGCGCAGGATAGCAGGGGTGCATTGAGGCCTGGTGCAGTCATTAAAGTCTGAAATGGCAAACACTAAGGATAACAAAGCCCAATTTTGACAGCTTTTTTGGAGCATGAGAGCCAGTGATGCGTATAATGCAAGAACTGTGCATTTTAAACAAGGGGGATTTTGTTTCTTAAGCTCTGGACACAAACGGGGAGGAAAAAAAAAGAAAAGCTGAAAATGAGTGAATGTGCAGGACAGAGAGTAAAGTGGAGAAAACTATTTTTGGCCATGTTCCCCTCTCAAAGTCTTGATTTAAACCACAGAATCAAAATGCTACAAAGGTTTGGTGAATGTATTAGACATGGATTCGTTCTTTAAGAGAGAGGAAATCCCTTCAGTGTCACAGAGTCGTGTGAATCATGGGAGATGAGAGACCACCCAACTGTCACTTTGCAAGTCCATCCCTGGGTTTGAACCCAGGTCCTCAGGAACTTGCATTTCCCTCAGTTGATTCATACTTCCAAGCCACAAGTGCAGTCCACGAACAACATCTGGGTGATCGACCTGAGGTCAGTAACACTTCCCTCTTCTATACTCATGCTTTCACAGTAAATAAACTAAAGTTTTGCAGTGATGCATGGCAGCTAAACTTTTTCACCTTCTCTTACTCAAAGCATTCTCACACCGAATAGGTTAAATAGCCTCTTTACAGCACAGTTAGAACTGTTCACTTTGTTCACACTTTTCGCAAAGCCTAATATTTTAAGCTGGCCCAAGGTTTGAACTAGCAAGTGATGAGCCAATAATGTTTGTTAATGTGTCACGTCCAGCCAGTATTGGAGTAAATACTTGGAAAAGTATTACATTACAAATTATTTCTATGAAAATGTAACCTTGGAGTATTACAAATTGCTTTCTGGATAAAGTAATCCCATAAAGTAAAAGTAAACCCACATGAATACATATCAACTGAGTATATTGGTCAATAATCCATTAAAAGATTCATTTAAGAAAAAAGAACATTTGGGTTCAATACTATAGTAGTTTGTTAGGGGTTTTATGAGTTTTTCCACGGCGGTTGCACAAATCTGGCCAGCAGATGTCACAGAGGTGAACAGACTGAGCGATTCTGGATATGCAATAAATTTCAAATCAAATAGTTCAAATGATTCAAAGATTCACACAATTGTTTCACCCATAAATAAACACATGGATTATGCAACTGTAACTGTAAAGTAATAAGAATTTAACCGTAATGTATTACATAACATAAAGTAAATAGATCACTATAATGCGTTACTTTGAACTGCGATACTTTCAACACGGTCTACTTTACTAAATGTCAGCTTAAATGTAAACCGTCAGCTTTATTAAATGGTAGCAAGCAGAACACTTAATAATTATACAATCCATCTAGCTCACTTGTACGTCAAATAAAAATAGATAAGACAGCACTAACATTAAACACTTAAGAGGAGGTACATTTTTGGAAAAGACCAGCATGTCTGGGAAAAATCCATAAGCGTCACACCCCAAACAAACCACTTCTTCTCCTGACAAAAGTGGCAAAAAGTCCAGTACTGCCCCTCCTCTAAACCACAAAACACGCTGCTCACAAAAATTAGGGTATATTTCATTATTAAATATTATTTTCGAGAGCATATAAAAAGTCAACTGTTACCCAAGACATAATTAATACTCATCAGATTGATTGGTATAAAACATAAACACATGCCTTATCAGCCACACTGTTTGGCACCAGAGTACGCACAACCACGCCAGTGGTCTTTCCACCAACAATTCCAAACCCCAGGCCTGAGCCATCGTTCATCAGCTCTATCTCCTCCATGTGTCCCCACTGCTCCTGTAAAACACATACAAATAGAGAACATGCAGCAAACTGATAAAGAATGTAGCCAGCTGCAAAAACAGAAGCATGATTGATAAAGACTGGAACTGAATTCTATAGTTCTGAACTCGGTACGGTGGAGGATCTGGGATGTCGTGAGAAGGCCTTGGGAACCTATAAGGCATATCTCATGATATATTCCATGTAGTATCAGGATATTTCAAATAAATCTCCAGCTGCCTTTGCCTAGAAGCAATTTTTACTGAACCAAAATGACTTCTGGACAGATGTCACGACCTCAATTATTACCCAGTTTGAACCCTGAAATGGCATATTTAAAATGGAGTCAAGCATCAATAGATCATCACTAACTGGGCAAATAGCTTCATCAAATGAGAGGAGCCATGATGTAGAACCATACATCACGGGCAAATCATTACTAACTAAATTTCACACAGGCATGTCACTGATCAAAGTCAGGGTCAAGAAACCCCATGAGCATCTTTCTATGAATGTTTTAACTCGCTGCTTCCACATTGTGAATGCATATAATCACGAGAGTCTCCTTGGGCACTTACGATTGACCCGCAATCAGAATATTTAATTTCCCTTATTACCTGGTTTTATTTAGTGGGTGACTTCCTCAGCAGTTTTCCTGTCATTGTATAAAACCTTTCCTCTCTGCGGTGACAAAGCTTTACACATTGTCTTATCCCATCGTAACAGACAAGAACCATTTCCAAGATAAAAACTAGAAAACCTGCTTAACTACTTGCCTCAAGTTTCAACTAGAACAGGGTTTGGCTGCCTCATGCCAATTGTTTGGGAGGGGGGGGGGTTAAAAACAGACACAAACAAGTGCAATAATTTATCTTTGGGATATGTTGGGTTAAGATACAATACATGGATTGCAAGGATTTTAGACAACTTATTGTTAGCTGTTATTATGAATAAAGCATGAGGAAAATAATCAATTAGTGACTGGTTTAATTAGAAAGTTTTGATGGGAGCAGAGGATCAAATTCTCATTAATTCTAGGAATACAACTTTAACACATTGCTTTCCTCTTATTCCTTCTGGACCAGATGTCCTGGGCACTCCTGCAGCACAGTCATGTATGTTTTTAAATGTCTTCGCACACTGTAATGAGCATTTTAAATTGGGTTCTAGGTTCATGGAGAGGCACAGGGCATTGGAGCAGAGGACACGAGGGAAAACATTCCATGCTATGCTTTTTAAAGCACCGAACCATGAAGCAGTGATCCCCTGAAGCCTGGACAATCTTGTAGAGATAAATATTGTTTCAGCTGTGCAAAATAAGGAAATGTACTAAGGCAGATGGGATTGGGGGATTGCTGGAATATAGTTTTGGGACATGCTGGGGCTTTCAGTGTGACTCTAGTTAAAATAAACCTGTTGATGGACGTGTGTTTACTGTCTGAACTCATTTTCACATCTCATATCTTTCGCTAATGATCGTCGTACCATTGATGATTGAGATACCGATGTCGCAGAAGTCTGTAACAGCAAATTTACTGTGATCTGGAAGCTTTTTGCACAGTCAATGAAAGCAACGCAAACTGGATGCATAAATGTTACGATCAATTATGTGTTATGGCTTCTTCCTCCACTTTCAGATTTACTGGAAAGCTACACTTGTCGCTAAATCAAACCTTTTCTCAATGCCTGCCAAGCAGGATCATTTTCAGGAAAGTCGCTGGCTATTACTATGTCAGATGCAGGCAAGTCATTCGGTGATAGGTAGTTACGCAAACAAGCAATCACATAAAAGCCACACTTCGCCTGCTCGCTTGTGCTCTGTGGAAGGGAGGCAGGTTGTGTAAAGCCAGGCAGCTTTGGCTTTCATTCCTTGCATTAGACTGTGGGTAGAGCCAGGTTTCTGTTGATCTGTGATGCTGAGTTGTTGTCTTCTTTCCACTTATGAGATCACTCACAGTTTAGGTATTTGCTGGGGAGGTAGGGAACTCAAATGAGGTCTCATGTTACCTTCTGGTTCTCCCCTTTGTAGCTATGCTTTTATAATCAGAAACGTTCTATTTATAGACTGTGCTCTTAACATCCCCAACTACATCTTTTGCTTGTCACCAGTTCTAGTCCTCATACCTCTCCTCGGACCACATCAGTGGGCCCCAACAACTCATCACACTCTCCTCCTGTTCACTGAAGATGCTGACTGATCAGTTTTTTTTTTGAAAAATGATCCGTTTTAAAGATGACATTCTCCTTTTTTAATTATTCTAATTGGATTATTTAATTTAAAACTCTACTGCTCACAAATACTTGACTATACTGTTCATTTTAAAACATCCCCTAATTTTGTGAGCAGTATATTAGAATAAATATAATTTTAATTGCACATAACACGGAGACTACCCAAAGAGGTTGGGTCCCTTTTGAAGTCTTGGTCCTCCCAAGGTTTCTTCGTCATAACATTTAAGAAGTTATTCCTTATTATCACTGCCTAGAAGTAACAAGTTGGGGCTGTGGCCTAGACAGTTGTAAAGCTGCTTTGAGACGTTGTGCTACTGTAAAAAAGCTAATATGCATTAATTTAACTTTGCCCGGTTATGTTTTAAGCTCATGAACGTTCATGAGAAACATCACAGCAAACGTCTACTTCTGATAAACATGATGTGGCCTAGATTCATGGTGCTTTAAACAAAGTACAAATGGTTAAAAAAAAGCATACTGAAGGCATAAAACCTAGGCAGGCTGAGATCAATCTAAATAACTTGATGCATCAGCCATTAGAAGCTCAAGTGTATTCACACCAAGACCTTCACTTGAGCAGTATTTAATTAAACTGGACGAGGAGGAACGATTGCTTTTATTGTCAGAGCCTTGAGTTAATCAGCTTCATCTCATGGCTGTTGGTCTTAACCAGGCTCATTATCCCTCATAAAGATTTTATTTCTCTCTCTCTCTGCAGAGAGGAGAGCAAGGACCACTCAGGCAGTCACAACAGCCACGTTAGCACATCTTATGTCTTCCCTGGCTCAGCTCGAGGGAGAAAATTACCCATGGGTTTTTTTTTTAGTCATCCAGGTGCAGGGGAAGCACAGTTTCATTAGGACTTTATTTTCAGAGAGTAATTAAACACTAGAGAGGGGATAACAATATACCAAATGACATAATCCTGTTGACTCACACAACACACCAATCATCATACCAGATACGCAAATACAATTCAGAACTAGACTCAGGAACACCTCAGGGAACTGTTCTAGGCTCTAATTCAGTGACTGTAAGCCATGTGTGATAACATAAAACAGGCACTCGTTGTGGTGAAATCAACTATAACTGCCTTACCGGATGAATGGACCCAGATAGAGAATGGCTTGAACTAGGCGAGTCTTTGGCCACTACAAGCTCCACTCTGTCCCTCTGCTGCTGAAGATAAGCGATGGCCTGCTGTTGAGTAACATTCTGATCCAGAGGAATCCCGTTGATGGCCAGAATCTGGTCATTCTCCTGCAGTCTGCCATCTCTGATAATTGACAGAGTCATTAGGCATTGTTAATGTGCAAATCGTAAGAGCTGTCAGCATTGTAAATAAGAGCAGGTCTTTTTTTAAAAATGCAAATTACTTTATGTTTTTTATGCTCCAAATGTGAAGCTTCATTTTGCTCAATACTAAATGTAAAAGAGTTTTGAGCTCACCTGTCTGCCACACTGCCTGGCTGTACCTGTTTGATGAAAACCCCATGAGAGCCTACGCCATCTGGGCTCAGACCCACCACACTGAAGCCCAGACCTCCTGACGAAGGTCTCGACAAACTCACATGCTCCAGTTTCCTTCCCTATACAAAACAACCAGAAAGGTTTACACAGGTATCTAGTATAGAATACAAAAAAGGTAGAAATGCAAAAGACTCAAAGTCAAATTTCAAATGTCTCTTCTTTCTCTCTTTTTAATTGATTTCATACGTAGACCAGACATAACATTAAAACCACCTTCCTAATTCTGGGTAGGTCCTGTTTGTGCATGACTCCACCCTGCCATGACCTCGGAACATGTCCTGTGGTGCAGCAAACAAGTTAGCAGCAGATCCTTAAAGTTCTTTACTTAATAAAGTAGGTCCTCAGTGGATCCGAGTTTCTTGTCCAGCACATTTCACAGATGCTCAGCATCCTCTAATGCTGGGGAAGTTCAAAGTCAGTACAACATTTTGAACTCAGTAAAACACTTTTTGCAGTGTGGTAGGATGCATTGTCCTGCCAAAAGAGGGCACTGCCAATAGGGAATACTTTTGCCAAATGCATGCAATGGCGCTTGCAAAGGCGGTATCATCCACATGAACTCAGCCAGCTTGTCTTCTTGTAATAGCAAGAACACGGACTACTTTTGGTAGGTACTAACCACTTCACACCAGGACCACCATAAAATCTGCGGTAAATCTCTAGAAATTCCCATTTTTGGTCCTAGTTTAATAATTCAGATCTTTATGCTTGTCCTTCTTTCCTGCTTCCTAATCATCAACTTCATCAAAAAGCAACTAGTCATCCAGTGCCGAATATATCCCACCCCTTGACATGTGCTGTTGTACTAAAAATGATCATTGTTATCCCGGTTCACCTGTCAATGGTTTTGATGTTAAGGCTGATCAGCGTATGTAATATTGAGCTCAACGATATGCCTATGAGCCTGCTAACCAATTACAAAATACAACCATGTCCTCTAGGCACTCTGATAAACATAAATCATGGAACGGATAAGATGTTATGGTATTTTACGGTTTTTCATACTTACGCTGTCATTCAACGGAATGCATTTAAACATGTACGCCGAGACCATCTTTAAACATAACACCATAATTTCAACAGCATGGTTGAATATTATAAAGCATATCATGATCGCAGGTGCCATCACAAAAAAAATCCCAGACACAGTATGTTATGTAGAAGGTATTGGACCTGAGCTGCAGAGTGGAGCCATCTCTGAAGATGATTTGAGGATGCTGAAGACACAGTTGTGCCATTAGACACCACCGACCCCAGGCTGCTGCCTGGACGACTAGCACTCACAATCAACTGACCCTTCTTGGAGAAACTGAATTCACTGCAAGTGTCTGGGGGCATACAGTTCAGCTGCAAACACCAAAAGAGTTAAACGTATTAAATATTAAAATAATGTGGCAGCTCATTGCACAGCGCAGTTTAGCCTGCATATATTATGTACTTGTGATTGTCAAATGTCATTAAAAAAAACGAGGAGAATGCAACTGCGGCCCACAGCCTGAGGCAGAAAAAGCAGGAGGAAATCAATACATTCCTCTGTAGCTCTCCCTACTCCCAAACAGGTAATGTATTAATGACCTTTAGACTCACATTGTGGAAACTTATCAGTCTTCTGCTTATTTAGCACAGGCTGACTGAGCAGGTTCCTGGCCATTTCATCAATACATCTCCGACAAGGCAGTTACTCAAACCAAGACAGTAGATATTAAGGCTTGATAGATCCACGAAAAAGAAATTCACCACCAACCATCTATTTATACACAATAGGTTTTCATCCGACGCAGTCATAGGTTTGTGCCTGACCTTCCTAGCACTTAGTGTATGAAGACAAGCTTTCGTTATTGCCATTATCTTAATTTGCCACATGGATTGTTTATTGTGGAGAGGTTTCTGGTGTCAATAAAAAACCCAGGCTGAATACAAATAGCAACAAGGGGCTTTCAATGTCTTAGCTTAGCAATACAGAAGAGTTATGCATGCCTGCATACCAAGAGAATGGCTGCAATCAATATTTTGAGAAACCCTTCTTTTTATTGCTACTGTTTTACAAATTAAATTACATATAAGCATATAAAACACTTAAGTCATTTAGAGGAATATGCAAAACAAACAGCATATGAAAAATATTTTGAATTTTCCATATACAGTGTCTGAATAACTGTGGCCCAAAACAACAGTCATTTCAGTCCTAATATAGATAAAGACCCACTTATTTAGTCATTTATTGAGAACAATGAGCGTATGTTACATATTTGTAAGTGGCAAATGTATTTCGAACCTTTCAGTGTCTGGTGTGACCCCCCTCATACTTTTATTATTCATACTTTTACGTCATATTATTGGAAATTCTAAAGGTTTCATACCAACATTGTTCATAGCACTTGTGCATTAAAAAATAACTGAATGAGCACTTGTCATTCAGAAAGATCAGTGCACTGGCTAATGCTAGGTCCTATTACATCTTACATGGGCCCGACTTCAGCTTATCCATAGGATTTATGTTGAACACTTGTACATTAGAAAAAGTACCTTGCAATTCTGATGTATAGTTTTGTTTCAGACATTATTGATAATGTACAGTATTTTCTTACAATATGTTTTCTGCATTTTAAGATGAAATTTTCCTGATGTATTCAGTGTGAGACTAATCTAACTAGCCTATCATACTCCAGGCACATAACCATGCAGTGAAAATCGGAATCGAGTTTAGTTTACATCGTTTTAGTAGTTCAGGATTTAATTGGAAATGTCATTGTTATTAGAAGAGTGTGTGAAACTGGTTGGTGGAGCTTTGTGGAGTGTGGGTGCCCAAGGTGAAAAAGAGACAATGTCTGACCTGGTCTTTAAGTTGTTTGAGGGAGTGCTGCAGGGTGAGAATGCGGCCAAGCAGCGGGCTCTGCAGTGCTTCCTTCAGAGCGCCCAACCGCTCACTGTGAGTCCATTCTTCACGCTGATCCAGCCTGGCCTGCAGCCTCTCCACAGCCTGGAGCACTTGCTGCCGCTCGGCCGCAGACACTGAACACACACACACACACACACACACACACAAACACACACACAAACACACACACAAACACACACACAAACACACACACA
>JAUZST010010641.1:0-37368 GCA_034779995.1 Parotocinclus haroldoi | reverse complement strand
CTCTCTCTCTCTCTCTCTCTCTCTCTCTCTGTCTGTCTGTCTGTCTGTCTGTCTGTCTGTCTGTCTGTCTGTCTGTCAAATTAGTAGTAATACCACTTTAGTGCAATTTATTAACCTAACGTGCATGTTTTTCTGAGTACCTGGAGAAAATTGAGTACCTGGAGTAAGCCCACGCAGACACTGAGACCACCTAGGCTGCTCCACCTTGGGACTGAATCCAGGACCTTCCTGTTGCTACCAGTGCTACCCACCGAGTCATCATGCCACCCAAACCATCAAAGTATTCTAAATGTCAATGGCAAATTGCATTTACTTTCTTATTTTTTATTTCTGTCTATACTGTGTTGTAGGCTGGTAGGAAATGACAACTTGACATGAAGACTGAATGTAGAAACCGATTTCTAGACTCTAGACTCAGGTGTTGAGTACAAGCCTTTCTACTATCCCTAACCCTAATCCTAGAGACAAAACCTGCCGACTTCCTATTATAAACACATTAACACTGAATGTTGCTGAAATAAAAGAGATCACTAATTAGAAGGGATGTCCATGTGCTTTTGCCTTTATATTGCATGCTGATGACTCCTCATTACAGACCTTAGAACACAGGTTTAATTAAGGGATAATCTAAAAAGATACGTACAGTCAAATCATCCTGTTCTGTTCTTTTCTCTCTCTCTCTCTCTCTCTCTCTCTCTCTCTCTCTTTGACTGACTCATTATACTACAGCAGTTCCATGGGGAGCTTAGCCTTGTGCCAGCACTCTGTGTCCGTGCCAGATGGATGGTGAGCTGGATGTTTGAGCTACTGGGAACCCAAGTATAAACAGCAGAAGGGCAAAACTCCAGGGACTCCGACTGAGCCTTATATCCTGGTCAAGAAGCATGGATAACATGGAATGCTCATTATCATTACTGACCCCTTTCCTGTTCGACTAGAGCTATTGTATACACTCTGTAGAAATACATGAATTGTTAATACATTGCTGCTTATAAGTTTGTGAACCCTTTGCATAATATGGCATAAAACATTCTTTCCTAACATAGGTATAAAGAAAACCAATTAAACAAACGAGACAACAACATCACACCTGGTAATTGATATATTACAATATATTATAATTATGTTATGAGTAGCAAATGTATGTACACCTTTGCTTTCCGTATCTGGTATGACCCCCTTGTGTAGTAATAACTGCATTTAAACATTTCCAGTAACTCTTGATCAGTCTCGGTTTTCTAGCCCATTCCTCCATACAGATTAGGCAAACTCTGGGATGTTATACTGGGTTACCCAATATAACCTTAACCGTTCCGTAACATTAATTTCATTATCCTTTAACCATTGGTAGAACGACTTGGGTGGATAGGCTTATTGTCTTGCTCCATGACCCACATCTTCCTGAGATTCAGTTCACGGACGGATGATGTGACATTTTCCTTTAGAACTTGCTGTTCTAATTCAAAATACATTTTCCTATAAATGATGGCAGCAATCTTTACCAAGATGCAACATAACAGGTCCAAAGCATGATACTTATACCAACTTGTTTCACAAACATTCTCAAACGTGCCATGTTCCACCAAAAAATCTACGCTGCTTTCAAAAATGAGGGGATATTTCAAAATTAATACGAAAATGATCCCACAAGAACTGCTGGACAATCTGATCCTGTTCATGGCCTATTGCTGTGTGTTTTGGCAGTCTTGGGTGACCATACACCCTACTGAATAGTCAATGTGTGCCACCCTCGTCCAGTTTGACATGCTTCTGTTCTCACCCATGAATATGTCACTTGCTACTCAATCACCATAAATGAGTTTACATTTGCATAATCAAACTTTTTGACTTTTTATTTGCTTTTCTGATGATCTTGCTTAATTAAATAAAATCAAATGCTTCTTTTTTTTAATTGCTTTATATTTATTTCGAAATATCCCCTTATTTTTGTGAGAAGTAGTGTAGTTTGGTGTTGTACCTCCATAATTTATTTTTCTAGTATTATTTTGGTGAATCAACTTTATCTTTTAGCAAACTGCAAATGAGCAGCACTGTTGTTTGTAGAAAGCAGTCTTTTCCCTTGCAACCCTGCCATGCACACTGTTGTTGTTCAGTGTTCTCCTAATGGTGGATTCATGAACAGACTCATGCCATGGATCCACCACGGCCTCTGTAATGCACTGGTCCAAATTAACATAGCCCATCTCCCAAGTTATATGTTGTTTGTAGAGTCATCTTCACACAGTGCTTTTGAAATTTGAGAGCCTGCCATGGTGAAGTGTTTTGTGTGCTTCAGTGATTCTTAGACGCATGCCGCAGGGAGCATGAAGCTCAGAATATGGTCATTCATAGTGAATAGGTCTGAAAGCAGTGGTTAGACCAAGTGCTCTCTGCTCCCCACCACCACCTTTTTAATGAGAGAGGCGGTCTCTTCAGGTCAGGGGAGAAGACTGGTCCACTAGAAACAGGTTTAAGAACCCTGGTGAATTGTTCAGGACTGAGTTATTGTACGGTCTTTGTTGTTGAAGCAGGACGATCTCACAAGGATGCACAAAAGGATCTGGATACCAAGTAAGATTAACAGGCACACACAGTAAATATATGTTTTGAGGACATCCCATGGATGTAAAGATTACTATAGCTAATTAATATTACACCTACTACTAATTATAACCTCAGTAACCTAAAGCAAATGTTTTTGGTTTTTCAAATGAAAGTTGTAGTTTCTGCAAAGAGAAAGTGGTTTTCCTTGTGGCGAGTCAAATGTCCCAACAAGGCATAACGCAAGTCATATCTGCCTATTAGATACAACAGAAACCCATGCACTGTAGGTTTGAGAAAAACATTATAACATTATAATTATAATATTATAATGAGATCGTTAGAAATAATTCCTGATATATTGGCAAATGGCAGTTACCATGTATTTCCTACTTATTTCCCTCTACATTAGTTACCCGCTGCTGACATCACAGGGACACATGGAGCACAGGAACAGGACGCTGAAACCCGACACAATACTACACAAAGCTAATTATAAGACTGCTCAGAACTGTCACATTAATGTAACAGAAACAAAGAAACCATAAGCAGGAGCAAGGTGCACTAGGACTCAACAAACAACAGCAGGAACAGGAACACATGAACAGTGTTCATGTGACAAGACCTGACAATCAAGGAGGACTTAAATAGGAGAAGCTTAATTACAGCCACCTACAAAAGGAGAAAGTGGTCAGAAGGGAGCCATGTGGAATGATAAAGCTTCCAGGCAGTTCCCCGGGCTGACAACAGGCATATAAGTAGAAACCGTCTAGCTGAACCTCATGCCCGCCTTTCAAGCAGCGTCTTGGCCAGAGCTGAATACTGACTGTATTTTTCTGATTGCAGAATTCCTAACAGCCTGCATTTGAATATTGAGAGCAACATGTATAACATTCCAATAAAAACCATTTCGAAAAGTATTGCTGTAAATCATAAGGCATTACTATATGTAATACATACATGTACTTTCTGTCAAATGGAACATTTTCTGCTACAACTTTTCAACAGTATAGGTCAGCCTGTGTGTAACTGGTCCTGTCATGAGCTTTGATCACTACATAGACTACACGCTGGTAAATCCTGCAGAAACGGATGATGGATGCTTTTAAAAAGCTTAGATAAAGCAACAATGGAGGCCAATTGAAATGGAAAGTGTGGGGGGAAAAAAGACAGAGATTACACACCGGATAGGAGAATAAAAAAGTCTCCAGGGAAATCGAGAGACTGCTGCAGTGGGTGAGATCGCAGAAGATTAAAGGAAAACGCTGCAGAAGAGGTAAGCATAATGTCAAAAAGAGTAACACGAGAAAGTGGGAAGCCAGCTGCGGGGTGAGATGGAGTGATCTGGAGGAATGAGCACCTGATGAAGTGTGAGGCCTGAGTGGCTGGACTGATGACAGCCTGTGCTGCAAGGACAAGGTGTACTGAACAGAGCAGCAAAGCGGGCTGAAAACACATGTTCAGTCCTGCCCTATCTAATACATTGTTTACATTGTGTAACTATTTTAGCTGGCAGAATTAAAGGGCATTTTAGTGAACTAATCTAATGTATGCTTATTACACCCAAGTACAAACTACACGTATGATCACTAAAGAAACGTAAAAAAAATTTACATTCAAATGAAAAAATTTAAAATCATATATGAAATCATACTACTCGTTGTAGTTTTGTGTGAATAAAAGAATGTGAGTATATATTCCATTGATGTTACGCAATGTGTCCTGGTCCAGAACAACTTACAGCTGACACACTAAGCGATTGCATGTTAAGGACCCCACAGCAGCAGCTTGGCAGAGATGGGATGAACCTGGTTTGTAATCCAGTATCTTAACCACTGCACCCCACAGTCCTTGTTCTTGTTACAGAATGTCAATGAAAAATAAAGAATACATCACTTCATATCCATTTCCCTTTCTGAATGCTTATCACGTGGGCACACAGTCAGGCATAGAGTACAGGCAATCCCCATTTTAAGATGGTCTAATCTATTACTTCTTTTTACCTTAACAGCAGATTTGAACTACATGTACTAACTCCGTGACTAAACATCCAGAGCTTTGAAAAGAGCTTGGCTGAATCCCCTTCCTAGGCAAAAAACCGCCAGACAATGAAGCTATGTACAGTACTCTGTAACTTACACTAAATCTCCACTTTATTGAAGACTAATATAATGTTGGACCTCCTTTGGCCTTCAGAATCACAGTAATTCATTATGGGATAGTAAAACAGGGATTCTACTAGATACTAAGGGGAATATTGACTCATTGGGACTCAAGACAGCTTCTCGCAGTTGACGCAAATAAGATGGAGATACTGACAAGCTCTGAACAGCCTGTTCTGCCTCGTTCTACAGATGCTTTATAGGATGAAGATCTGAAGACTGTAACGACGTGATACGTGAGCAAAACTAACCGTCATGGTTCCAGTCCAGGACTATTTAACCCTTGTGGCTTGGCACAGTGTCCTCCTAGAAGTGTCCTTTGACTATAGCGTAAACATGAAGGATAAAGTTGGGTGACCACAAAGCTTAGGTAAGTTCTACTGTCCAAATGTACAACCCTAAGTATCAAATGATTTAGGTTACAAAGAAAACCCCATACCACTACTCTACCTCTACTAACCTGACTAGTTGACACAGGACATGAAGGATTAATGGATTCATGCAGCTTGCTAAAAATTCTGACCCAGACATCAGAATTGTGCAACAGAAATCTGGATTATTCTATGCATATTATTCTATTCTGTGTTTTTTCACTGCACAGTGATCCAATTGTTGTGCTCTTTTGGCCACTGGAGTCTTGGAAACAGCCTTCTGCTTCCCTTAGACAGCAATGGCACTCAAACCTGCTGTATGCTGATGTAGCCCATTCAGGGTTGTGCTTTCAAAGATCAGTGTTTTATTCCGCTGTAATTTGCTTGACTCTGCACTGCCTGGTAATCAAACCGATTCTTGACATCATCATCAAATCCCTTTTGTTAACAAATTGTGGACATCCACAGGATGCCCTTTTGCTGGATGGTTGGCTGTTATAAGAGAAGAACCCACAATATATAAATTCTGGCCTCAGCTAATCTAGGTCCACTGATCACTCCTTGTTTGAAGTCTCTGATCGCTCATTCTTCCATTTTAATGTGATTTCACACAAACTGATTCACAGAAAACTTGCTTACTTGATGCTATGCTACGCTCTGGGATCACATGTCTAATTCCCCTACAATAAAGCTTTAATCCTGACCGAGCAGGTGATTCTAATAAAGTGGCCACTCAGCGTATGTCACAGCTATGTTTTCTGGATTTTTGTTAGACTTGTTGGTATGTGAAAATGTTGATATATGAGAAAGGCTGGGGCAGGATGATGATGGGATGAGCTAAAGTGACAAGTGCAGTGAACAATCACAGGCAGTACATCAGTGAGCCCATAAAAAGAATGATGCCCTGACATTATGGTCTGACGTCCCCATGTTCTGATTTGTGGAGCTGTAGAAGGGTCAGGGACAGTTGTGCAGATTCGATGCAATCACAAGACTACTGATTCAGCACCATGTAAATCAAGCTGGTGTCAAACTTTAATAGTTCAAAAAAGAGAAGTGGGTGAGGTAAAAAAAAAAAGTTCAACAGGGCACAGAGATACAGATCGAGATAATGTCAGTGCTCAAATGTAGTAGGAGTACAGAGTGATAGAATCTGGGTAGATAGGACGGCATGGAAAAAAAACTATAGAAGGCATGAGATAAGGTATGGTACAAAGTATGGCCCCAAAACACAGGGAAAAAAACTGCCCCTTATCGTTCATGCAGTCAGCTCCAGCATTATTGGCACATACAGTATCTGGTAAAGATGAATGATTATTGTGAAGGCGAAATCTAACTATGAAATGTAATAAACTTGACATTGAAACACAACAATAAACATCAATGCACACATTGCCACACCCAATTGCCATGCATTTTCTGTGCAGCCTCTGAATCACAGTCAGATTATGCCAAGAGACTGGGAAGACCTTGTCAAAAGGTTACTAAAGGCCATAAAACAAGACCATATCTTCCTTGATAATTAAAAGTGGGATTAGTTTTTCCCCAAACAAACCTAGATTTGAGTGTCCGATGCCAAAATGCTCTATCCTGACCATTATATGATGCCCCTCTGGTGCTATAAGAGGCTTCATTCTTAGAAGGCTTTCCATTTTTGGAACATGACACTGAGGATTTACTTCTTCTATTCACTCACAAAGCATTAGCGATGGCATGAACTGATATTGGGTGATAAGGCAGTTTTCCAATTCCTCCCCAAGGGTTATTTAAATGGGGTTGAAGTTTGGGCTATGCGAGCCAATTGTGCCCATCTATAGTGAGCAATTTATTTTTTGCACTGCTTTGTGCATGGGGCATTGAAATTGTGAAATGGCAAATGGCTTTATCCAAAAGTGTGCTCACAAAATTGGAAGCACGCAATTCTCAAGCACATAAGCGTATGCTGTCACATTCTAATTTTCCTCACTAGGGCTATGGGAGTTCAGTCCAAAATCGTGAAAAACAGCCCATCAGGAAAAAAAGGACATTATTTCTCCTAGACAAAACTACACTTGGCACTATGCATTCAGACAGGCAGTGTTCTTGTGTCATCGCCATCATCTGTTGGGCTGCCAGATGGTGAAGCATGATTCATGCAAATAGAATATTATACCATTTAACCATTTAAATGAACTTAGAGAAGAAACTCTTTAATCCCATAAAAAAATTGTAAATGACATGAAACAGTTCAGTATAAAATTACACATACAGTATACCGTATCTCACAAAAGTGAGTATGCCCAACACATTTTTGTAATTACTTTATTAAATGTTTTCATGGACAACACTCCCATGACAGACTGTAAATTTGTGCCCTTAAAATAACTCAAAACACAGCCATTAATGTCTAAACCGCTAGGGAGGTATTTATTCTGAATGTAGAACACTGTGGGTTGGTCGCCCTAAACTTTGTAAAATCTTGTTGCCAGAAGACAGTTTGAAATCTGGTAACCTATGGAAATGTTCAGAGTATCATATGCAAGTAACTATTGTTAAATGCACCAGGTAAGAGGGAGGTTATCGGAGCAAGGGAGAAGCTACAGCTTCCTATTGAAAGTGTAACGGTTGTTATGTCCCCCAGTTTTCACAAGTGTGAATATGTTAGTGTAAAAGGACTCGGTGAAAACCTGGGGACATCACTAAAGGTTTAAAGTCCATCTTAATGGATTTCTCAGGAAAAAAAATATTGAAGGCATAGACAGGGTATGCAAAAAAAAAACATACGATTACTAAAGGAGTTTAATCATTGTACTTCATTGTAATGTGTAATGTTAGAGATCAGGGACAGCTAACGACTGCTATTTTTTCAGTGCTTTAAGTAGTTATTTATGTTATTTATATTTATAAACGTAATACCCTGGGGATGAAAATCCTTTAGTTTGTTCATGTTTCAATGATCCACAACCACACACTTACAGGCTCTTTAAACAATACTTCTACGTTGCTTTTTATTTATCTTTTAAGAACGACATCATCTTTAGATGATTTAATATCATGCATATTTCTTCATGTATTCATTTCTTAGCTGTTTAAATCCTGGCCAGGGTCTTATGAGAGCCAGTACCTAGCCAGTGGCGCAAGATGCAAGGCATCGGAATGCATGTTCAAAATCATGTTCTGAATATAAAATCTTTACTTGACAGCTTCTAAATGTAGCCATAGCTTCACCTGCAGTGCAAAAAAAATATGTTTGCATCTGTGTAAGAATGTTCTAGAGTACTTCAGAGAAGTACAGAGTTTTCTTGGCACAGTGTAGAATTTCACTGACTCACTGTGCTGCAGAGAGGAGTGTGTCTGAGTGGGAACACAGAGCATTTAAATAGTCCTTGTTTGTGCCTATGACCTTAACATTGTTTTATTTTCCTATTTACATGCTGTAAAACGCCTACAAGTTCAAACAGAGACAATGCAGAAGCAAGCACTAGTCATGTTTTAAAAAAAATCTGTTTGCATTACATAGCATATCCTTAACTTGCCTTTAAATAAACAAATAACAGTATTAGAGTTGTGCTGACAAATGCTGTTGCTCTTTTTATGGTTTGTATATTTCTGTATTGTGTATGTTCCCTGTCTTGTGTGTTCATGTATTTCTTTCATGTGCTGTGAAAGTATCTACATTCGTATTATGTTTGTTGCTAGCATGATATCTTCTATATTAGTGCTTTTTCACCTATGTTTGAACTTGAATTGTATCAGAATAGTCTTATCTGTTAGCCTAGCCACCTGGTCCTGCTTTGTTCTCAACCTGTATATCATATCAGAAACTTCTAACTTTCTCTGTTCTGAGAGTGACAACTGTAAGTTTTTGTTCTGGTGTGCCATCCCATTTTCCAGATCCAGGATCGACAATACTGTAGTGGTGCAGCGGAGTGTGGTCACAAGAGCCCAGTGATGACATCTAACTTAAATCATTTTAATGTCCTTCCAGAAGATGAAGTAGAACCATACCTGGATCTAACTCAGTGACTTGTTTGTAGACTGGAGCTCAGTGTGATGTTACAATGACAATAAAAAAAAAGTGCTGCTAACCAAATTCACTAGAAAGTTCTATGAGAAGAGTAACTGCACACATAAACAGAGTTTATAATGAATGATCCACCAGAAAGCATGGCATTGAAAAGTGGGACACACCCATAAGCGCTCTTAACTATAGGCAGTTCCAGGAAATTTTGCATGAGCTGAATGCTGTTACATCTTTATACATCTTTATACATCTTAATACATCTTTGTGCTTTGTGCATGTAAACAAACATTCAGAATAACACCTCTCTCTCTCATACACACACACACATATATATATATACATATACACATATACATATATATACATATACATATACACACATATATATATATATATCAAAACATGTTTTATTGTCATAAGATATTCCTCACTTTTAACACAGGCTAAAATATTTCCAAACCACTGACATTGCTTCTTCACCTACCTGCTCAACGTTAGATCAGAGTACTTCATCGGTGCATTCCTAATAACAGCATAAACAACAACAAAACTATTCATAAAAAAATATAATAAAAACAACTATTTAGTATAATAATAATAAGAAATAAATAAATAAGTAAATAAAAAAATGAATAGTTATTATCATTAGTGTTATTTATTTCTTTATTCCTCAAGATTTGGAAACATTTAATATAAATATGCCAAATGTAACAGTTGGATGTACGAATATGATTCACGTCTTACAATCCATTATAATAAAAAATTATAATTAAAAACACTTCAAAGAGCATGATTTTTTTTTCCAATTGAAAATTCTAATAATAGAATAATAGCAGAAGAGCATGCTAGAAGAGCTTCAGAAGCATTTTTATGTATGTACACAAAAGCAAAATGCAAAGTCTGAGCGTCTCCACAGTCACACAGCAGGGTACGAGGACATGCTCCCGTCATTTATCAACATATTTATGGGTCAAAGTGAGTGTGATCACTTTGGAAACTAAAAAGATGGAGAGTTTCTGAAATGCTTTTATGAGCCTGCTCTTGTTACTCCTTTGTAAAGCACGGAAACTGCTCTAAAGAAAACACTACCTTGATTATAGTGCAGTATAAACATTTGACAGAATTATTCTTTTTCATTACAGTCAAAGAAGCTACATGTTCTAGTGCACATCTAGAATGAATACACATTAAACATGCTACTGATGGTTCAAAAAGTTCAAATCCCACCTCTGCCAAGCTGCCGCAGTTGGGTCCTTGAGAAAGACTAAATTCCATAGATGTTAAAGAACTGGACTATGGACCAGAAGGTTCTGGGTTCATATCCCGCCTCTGTCAAGCTGCTTAAGACCCTTAACCTACAATTTCTTGCATTGTAACTGTATGAATTGTAAGTCGCTCTGGATAAGGGCGTCCACTAAATGCCATAAATGTAAAGAAACATAGCCCAGTTCATGTGATCCATTTTAAATCCTTTTATACTAAAATTGCGGGTTTTTTTGGACGACTGAAACTGCTCCTCATGCAGGTGCTTGTCTTTTCCAGACTCCATAACAGCACCGTGTTGTTTTCAGTTCTGCCTTCATGCTCCATAGCTCCTTTACAGAGCATTCAACATGCTGTTTCCCACCTGGTTCACAACCTAACAATGTTTCTTAATCCAATTCAGGACCTGTAGGCGAAGGCCTTGACAGGGCAGTAATCCGACACACGCGCACAGACACAGAGACACACTAGTATGTGTCTTGAGATGCCACATAAGAATAAAATTATTACTCTATTACTCTAGTCATTGCATTACAGGTATGAGCCATGTAATCTACATTGCTTGATTTAAACAACACAATCCGATGCCAACTCGGGTCTTTAAATAGAGTTTATCTAGCATATCTTTCTCTGAAATTGGAAAATGGGTGCAAGGTGGGAATCTAATGTTTCAGTGCTTTGGCTCTTTGTTGAGAGATCTTTCCAGGTGAGCACAGTGTGTCTGAAAGTTCACTGCTTCCAACAATACTAATTCCATACCTCCTTAATTCTGTGCACATTTATTGTACTTCTGTTTTGTTTAGTATGACTTTTTGCACATTTTAGAGTCTTCGTATTTATGTTCTCATTGGTGTTAACTAGGAGGTGGCGTGGTGGTGCAGTGCCCTATTGCATAATAACAAGAAAATCCTGGATTCTATCCCAAACGGAGCTCCCTGGGTATTAGTGAGCAGCATTAGTAGCAGCATTAGGTATTGAAATGGTACAGATTATTAGAGTACACTGCTTGTATCATGGCATTGGACATTTCATGTCACTCTGGACAAGTACATCTGATGAATCTAATTTGCATTTGTTGTCACATACTCATCTTCAGTAACTCCTTTATCTGGCTCGGTCACACACACTGATCACTTCTTTAGGTGCATCTCCTACACTCGTTGTCCATTTTCACAGCTCCACTTGTCATCCATTCATTCATTCATCTTTCGCTTAATCCACACAGGATCGCGAGCCACCCGGCAACTCCGGGCGCAAGGGCAGGAACAACCCTAGATGGGGCGCCAATCTGTGGTAGGGCGCGCACATTCACGCACTAAGGGCCACTTTAGAGACACCAATTAACCTATCATGTCTTTGGACTCTGAGAAGGAACCAGAATACCCGGAGTAAACCCACACAGACACAGGAAGGACATGCAGACTCCACACAGAAAGGATCCAGACTGCTCCACCCCTTCTTGCTGTGAGGCAGCTGTGCTGCCCACTCCACTTATTATATAGAAGCATTTTGTAGTTTACAATTTGAGACTGTAGTCCTGTAGTACCTGATCTGTGCTGGTCCTGTGGGGAACCCAAAGTAAAGGGAACTGTCATTGTAGTCCTACAAAGTGAGTCTATATCATGCCCATAAGAAGAACTGATCAAATGTAAATTATGTGCGCGGCACCGCTAATCGTAGGGTTGGAAATTTCAATCCTAGTACCGCCGACCTGTCGCTGTTAGACTCTTAAACCTCCACTACATAGTTTAGCTCCAAGTCTCTCCCCTGACCAGGCCGTCTGCTAAATGCTCTACATTTAAATGTTATAGATGTACATGAGGCAGGTTTAGTTGTCAGCCCCTGGCGATAATAACAGATATTTATGGACCTAAGGTGAAACAGGATGGTGATTTGCAAGGGAAATTTACCCTTATTTGATGTTTGTTTCCACTCCGCAGGAGGGAGTTTAATTGCCACTGAAGACATACAGCAATTTTTACCCAATTTATCCATGGTACAGCCTGCTGAGAGCATACACACCCACACACAAACACTTGGTCAAACTATAAATTGTGGCCAAACAGATACAAATGGGGCTTTCGCTTTCCACCAGGGACATATATAGTGATTTATCTTTAAATATGTTCAAATTATTCTATAGTTCATTCACTTATTTATATGTCACACAGCCGTGTTTTACGGTAAATAGATTTTGCCATAATACATATGCACGTAAACAAAGGCACACATACAGAAACTTATAGGAATAGTCAGGGTCAGAGTCAGGGTATTGTGCATTATCCTACTGAATGGTCCCTAGCCTTGTCATGACGCTTGTCCCGATGATGTCACTTTTTAGCAAATACATCTAGAGTCGCTCTGCTTCTTACAATCAGAAAATATACATTGCTTATATATGTTATATTACACTCTGAAATACTAGAGGAATATTTCCAGTGCGTAACCACAGCCCTCAATTTAAAATAACAATTTAAAAAATTCTGTGCAGCTATTATAAAGTAGTACGAAAAAGTCATCAGTACTTAATAATTAGACAAATCTGCCCAGGCACAACCAGTCACCTTGCAGATCACACAAAGATAAGCCATCAGTTGTGCTTGTTTTGTTACTTCAGAATAAAACCAGCTGTTTGTTCAGGGTCTCGTTCGTTACGCATGGTAACATTTACCATGGTTGGAAAGGTGTTTTCAAAAACGTGGACGACAGAAATGGAGAGCAGGAGCATGGTAAGATGTTTTACCCCTGAGGAGCATTTAGGCTGGGATTGGTTATGTGACAACAAGTTTAACAAAGCTGGCCTGTGAGGCAGGGTGACAAGCAAGGTTCTTCTGAAAAAGACCCTCAATACACCACAAAGAACATAATGCAGTGGTGCAAGGAGAGTAGCATGAATGTCTAGTGACTCTGGACACACCTGGAAATCTGGGCATCTACTGAATGTTGTAAATGTATTTTAAATAAGTGACATGTCAGACCTAATTAGATAGAATTAGACAGACTTGAAAGGGCAGGTTCACCACAAACCTTGACTGAAGCTTAACAATTTGGTAATAAAGAATGGACAAATGTGAGATGTGAGAGATTTAGATGTGAAAAGCTGTTAATTAAAGAAAAAGCTGGTTATAGTAAGGGCTGATCTCTTTTCAACTCTTATGGTAAAGAATATTTTAATAGGTTTGCAGTACAGACTGCAAGACAATGGGACACGATGATTCTCAATGGGCTCTGAATATAATAATGAAATTTGACAGGAAATGGATTTGATAATTGCATAAGAAACATTTTACTAGATGTATAAAACTACATTCTGGACCACTCAATGGTAAAATGGCTGGCAGTAAAGAGTAGTGAATGTTGGATATAATCACTTAGATTTATTGCTTTGATAGTTCATAATTACAACGAGCAAAGCTTAATTCCAGGCTTTCATCTGATTTAGTAGCAGCATGTAATTGCCCCATACTAAGATGCAAAAGAGTGAGTCATGCGTAACTGAAGAAATCTGAAGTCTATATTGTCATAAACGGAGGAGTCTGTTGGCTCAATAGGACTGCATCACCAATAGAAAAGTAGATACTTTTCTTCAGAGTTTAAAAATGGTTTAGAAGGATCTAAACTGTTTAGGTATTGACTTTACTGCAGGAACTTTAACAATATGATACGACTTGAAGAAGGCTGTATGTGGTATTTAGTAGATGTTGATCCATGGCATCCCATGAGATGGTTATGCAAATAAACATAACCTAATCCTGGCAAAAACAATCTGAACTCATCGCAGTTGATCTCGGGCCCAGCGAAGTGGTGTTTCTGGGTGTTGTTGATAGATGGCTTTCATTTTGCATGGTAGAGTTTTAACTTGCACTTGTAGATGCAGAGATGAACTGTGTTCACTGACAACGGTTTTCTGAAGTGTTCCCGAGCCCATGTAGTAATATCCTTTCCAGAAATATGTCAGTTTTTAACGCAGTGCCGCCTGAGGAATCGAAGGTCACGGGCATTCAATGTTGGTGTTCGGCCTTGAAGCTTACTTGCTGAGATTTCTCCAGATTCTCTGAATCTTTTGGTGATATTATGTAGATAATGAAATCCCTAAATTCCTTGCAATTGTATGATAAGAAACGTTGTTTTTAAACTGTTGGACTTTTTGCTCATGCAGTAGTGAACGTCTGAGCCTTATGCTCCTTTTATATCCAATCATGACACTCAGCTGTGGAATCCAAACAGGTGCTTTTTGAGCATTTCTCAACTTTCCCAGTCTCCCAACTCTTTCACAACGTGTTGCAGGCATCATATTCCACATGAGTGATGTTTATCCGTAACATTATCTTTGCAGTGTATTCAATTGAATATAGGTTAAAAAAATAATCTACTAATCACTTGTATACGGTTTTTATTTTTGTTTACACAATGTCCCAACTTGATTGGAACTGGAGTTGTACATGAGCTTAACTATGTTGCAAAAGCACATTTTAAATCAGATCCACTATCTACAGTAGAGGCTGCAGGTAAGAGATCCATATTGAACAATACTAGCATTAGCTAACAGGGATCTGACCCCAGCTGTCTTAAGACATATTTTCCGTTTTAGTAAGCAAGCATATGTACAGAGATCAAGCATATGTGAAAATCAGATGTAGCACATGCTCAGTAACTGTTCATTGTATTTAATGGCAGAACCATCATGCCATAGAGAAATAAACTCACGTAGGTCTAAAATCTGAGTTCTGCTTCTGCTGTTGGTTGACTATGCCACTCGAATATATACCCAATGATTTATTTTATTGTACACTGCATGACCTATTGAATGTATATTGCACTCCTACACTGTGGAGGATTTTCTGTTGTTTAAACAAGTTATCAATAACCAAGACAAACAGTATGTTAGAATTACGTGTTACTATAGAAACAGTGTATTAGGAGTATATGAAAGTATTTTTTTTTACATTTATTTTATTTAGCACCCTAATCCAGAGTGACTTAGTTGATATAGTCTTACAATTCAATCAATTGTAGGTTAAGGATGTGACTCCGGTCCATGGACCTGTACCCATACCACAACAATCCACACCACAAATTTTTGTGTGCCCAATCCAATAACCTTACAAAGTATACTCACCAACTACTTTATTAGGGTTAATCTTAGCAACTGCTCCACAACGATTTGCTTATACAGTATTACATAAATCATAGGTCCACATCAATATTGGTGACTACAAGAATAAAGATGTATTTTACTATCGTATTTTACTTTAAGATGTGTAATACTTAGTTTTTTAGAGTATTGAATCCGGAAATAACATACAAAAAGCTTAGAAGTTGCAGCCAATTTAACTCTGGTAAATTGTTTTTTGCTAAATAATGTCATCTAATACTAAAATAGTTTGTGGACAGTCCCGGATTGATCCTGATATATTTTGTTACATTTGTGGTTTATATTTGACTTCATACAAAAAGCTTATGAATATATTTGGGGTTAAATCGGGTGACCAGGACAAACCTGGAGGGCATTGTGTGTGGTGAGAACCTCAAACCAATGTTGATGAATGCTACTTTTTCAATGCATGAACAAAAAGACAAAATCATCCATCCATACTTTTCATATCTTCCCTCAGCTATAAGTCACCTGTATTTCCAGTACTTTGGAAAGTCCAGACGACAATGAATTCTGTCAGTAGTCAGAAGCTTTAAAAAGATTGATCTAAGAATTTGCTCGCTCAGAAGTTGACGGCAAAATGTGACAACCATTAATTCAAGCTGAGCTGAATGATGTACGAGCTCTTGATCTGCCAAATTCACCAACAGGGTTATTGGGTTCAAAGCTAAAGGAAAAGAACCCGTTGTTCCTTGGTACAATACCACATTTATATATGGTGACAGAGAAAGATCTTTAGAAATCTTACCATGTTAACGAGGAGCTTGTAGACAGTATAGCTTCAACTCTGGGATGATTGTCAGTTTGCTCACATGAATTGCTTTCACAAAATTGGCAGGATTAAGATGAGGACTTTTCAAAAGATTATTATTATTATTCCTCAATCTTTTTGGAGACTTAAAATCTTTGTCTTGCTGTATGCCTCACATTCTTGATTCACTTCACAGATATTTTCTTTTAGAATGTCCTCGAATCATTCAGACTGCTTCATCAATTACTCCTAGCTTCAGTCACTTCTGGGTAACAGTGGTGTTCAATTTTCTCCATTTCTACACAGTTTGTGCGACCATGGTTTAACAGCGTTTCAAACTCTTTAGAGATCGTTTTGTAAACTTTTCCATCCTAATCAACAGGCTCGTAAACTGCTCGTTGCATTAACAGCTCTTCTTCGGTGGTCCTTAAGAACTGGCTTTTTTCATGCCATGGTGAACCTTAAGCTTGTTGTGACATTCAGACTTTGAAAGATCACTGATCTATAATACAAGAGGGTGCCCACTCATACCTGATCAGAATTTCATTATTAAAAACATTCAATTTAACTGATAATCCTGGAGGCTCACAAACTTTTGCCACCTACAAATATGTAATATTGGATAATTGTCGTCGAGATATAAATGCCCAAATGGCTACATTATCCTACATAGCTTCCTGCTAACCCCAGTGTGCCTAATAACAGCCTTTTTGTCCCTATTGTTATTAGCCTTGTTTAGCATATCCCATCAGCACTCTGTGTTCTTACGCCCATATCCACAGTCTGTGTTAGCATTGTCGTTAGCATATATTCTATAATTATTAGTTTTAGTAAGCATTGGTTCTTTGTGGGTCCCTGCTTTAGTGTGAACTCCTAGTCTCAACCTACTTGGGTTTTCAGTCTCAGTTTGTTACTTTTGTATTTCAAAAGTAATGTTATGTAAAAAAAAAAAATCTAAAAATCTAAAAACACTTGCACTTGTCCCCAGTCTGGATTCATTTGGAGACACACACACACACACACACGCATGCACGGCAGTGTGGCAAGTTTGAAAGTTTATATACAGAATGGTCATTCAATCCAGTCCAACAATGCTATGGTGATATCACTGGTGGTAGGAGGGATAAATCTCATAAGTGATCTCATTTTGAGAAATGTTAGAATTGTGGCTTTTGCGATCCAGATATCAGAGCAGTTTGCCTCCTACACTGAAGGCTAGGTCCTAGCCAGCCGCACACGCACACGCACACAAATAAAAAAACATTTTGAGCTCTCTTCTGAAACAGGAAATCAGGAAAAGATTACAGGTTGATAGACCTCATGTGCTTTCTTTGTAAACCTGGCACATGCTTTTACAGACCATGCTTACCTGCAATGACAACAGACATTTCAGCCACAGCCAAATGTACCCTGCTAAGAAAAAAAAAAGCATCCCCACTAACCAGGATGTACCTGTCAGAATGAGTGATGCTATGTGCTTGTATTCCTTAGTCAATAATGTCAAATATACTATAGGTCAGCCTGGACTAGAGGTATCCACAAAGATTAACATCTGGCAGTCTTTAGTCAGTGCATGTACCTTCATTAATAATTCATTAAATAGCAACCATAGTGAGTACTAGATGTATGATCGACCCTATCAGTTTATACCTCTAGTACTCACTATGGTTGCTATTTAATGAATTCAGAGGTTAAATATCTGGATGTGTGTGTTTAGAATTGCAATCCCGGCTATGTCAAGCTGATCTTCTACCTTCAGCTGCTTAGATGTATGGTTGTCTGCATAAGGGAATCTGCTAAATGCTACAAGTGTATCAAAATGTTATAATAAGTAAACAAATATTTTTTTAAATCTTGTACATGTATTTGCAAATTTTATTTGGGGTTAATAAAACCAAGTCCTTGCCAAAACCCATTCAGTAAAAACTGACATTTCACCTGCAGAGCGATTTGGACAGGCTAATTAGCAGCATATACTGCATCACACTGTTTACAAGCAGCGACAAGGCCACAAAACCACGAATCTATAAACAAAGCAGTACAGTGCTTATGCAATGGTAGCAGAGATGCGTGATGCCACTGGTTATCTATTCCACCTGATAGCAATACAGATACATTACCGTTATATATAGAAAAGAAAAATCACAAGATTGGAAAATGATTAAAAACTCCCATCAGCTCAGTCAACATCACATTAACTTTGTTACCGAAGGGTTTTTGTTGGTGATGCCTGCCCCACTGTCCAATATTGAAACAAATTAAAATATATAATATTCTAAATTATATTTTCAAAACGACACACACACACACACACACACACACACACACACACACACACACACACACACACACACACACACACACATATATATATCTGACTATAAGGGCTAATCAGAGAAACACTTTGGTTTTGTGCACTGTTTGGGCTGTTTTGCAGGCAGGATCAGAGGTTTTTTGAGGAAAATTAGATTTTGTTTACAACTTAAAGAAATGGGTGGATGGTGTCAGGAAATGTCTTGGCAATTGAGAAAAATTAAATGCCTTTGAATGTGTTATTTAAGGAACTACTGATCTACGGGGATTGTACAACCATCTCGAGGGATTACTGAGATTGGTCCTAAGAAAAGGAAATATCCAGTGAGGGCAGTTCTCTGGGTGAAAATGCCTTGTTGAGGCCAGAGGTCAGAGGAGAATGGCAAGTGTAGAAACAAGGTGGTGTGATTGGTGTGTTTATATATTAGGGTTGTGTATAGCATAGCATTAGATTTGAATGTGCTGGTTCTTCAGTATCAGGCAACCCATTTCCCACTAGCCAGCTACAGATGGTGTTATGAGCAGCATGGCACTGCTGAGCAGGATACAGCAGACCAAGTCCCAGGCTAAGGCTTAATCAAATAAGACAAAAAAAAAGACATATCAATTTTGGTTCTATAATGTCTTTTTATCATGCATTGACGACCAATCACATTCAAGAGCAAACAACATTATTTTATTTATTGCACAATCGCACATCTCTAAGCCTGGGATATTTAGTCTGAGACAGAATCTGTTTCTGTAGTCGACCTGTTGGATGTGGGGGGGAAAAAGGGGCAGACAAAAACCTCCAGAACTTTTGTGGGCTGAGGAGGAAAAACAACAAACTAGCCAGAGGTTCATCACTGCACAAAGCCAACAGAGATTCTCCATGCTGAAAGAAGTGCTACTGTGGAAATATGTAAGCACATAGGATATGACATATGTTGATTAAGGGGATGTGTAGTAGACAGTAAAATGAATGGTATTCAGATGCACTACTCAATTCTTAATTGTAAAGTAATTTTAAAAAATAAAACTTAAGTTTATTTACATTTCCTCTACTGTAATTCATGTTTTTAATGATTCAGTGGTATGTGATTTAAAGGTAAGCATTTGCCCAAACAGTTCTAAACTGCCCTGTCATAACTGTCATATTTAGTTTAGAATGATGAACTCCTCAAACATGTCATTACAGTTTTATGATACACTGGAGTTTGGTCATGTCAAGCCAGCCATTCATAATGAGAATGTGCTCAATGGGGTGCAATTCATTAGGCGAGCCACTAAGCAAGTATGTCAGCAAATCTCTTACACACACAATATTGTGCCTTTAATCACCACATTACAGAGGAGCCCAAAATAACACGTGTCTGTCTCAATATACACAGAGCCACTGTGTTATCCTGAGCATCCTGTTTCCGTTAAAACAGCACAAGCCAAAAATGGTGGAAAATAGTAATAGCATTTGGTTATGTCTTATTTTGTTTGCTGCATCACAACATTTCTTTGCAACTAATATAAAAGACAAACATGCTCCCATTTTATTGAACAATATTAATTTAATTAGGTACTTTTATAAGTAACCTTTTAACTATGCCACCAAAAAGGTTAAAGCATTGGGGTAAAATAATACACAACTGTAGCGTAGAGCTGCACAAATTCTACATTATTACTACCATAACTGGGTAAATATTTGTCGAGGAAACGCTGTCCAATAAATGACGCTAGTTACAGTAAAACAGATGCAGCGCAAACATTTGGCAAACAAAATAGCAAAAGGAAAGGAATATAGATATCAGATTTTAAAAATGTAGCATTTTGAACTAAAATCAAAATGCTAAAAACTGATCGTTAAATCAACCACTCCTCTGCCACAGCAAATGCTTGTTTATTCAGCACATCTAATAGCATGTAGGCTAAAGTTAAGGGGATTTTTGTCAACACTTCTGCTACAGAGCATTTAGGCTAATTGCTTCAGTTTGTGTGCGCACACACCATGGGCGTCACTACAGATTTAGGATGGTGGGCCAAGTTTCGGACTAGGGTGTCTAGAGATAAGTTCACTACATCCCCAGCCAATTTTGTTAGCAGAGTAAAGCCATTTTTAAAAACGAAAACCTTCATTATGAGGAAACTGCTTCCAGATCGATTAAACTTTTTGAAAATATTTCCTGTCTTTACTAGTTCTTTTAAAATCAAATCCTAATTAAACGTATAAGAATGTATTATTAAATACTGTAAAGATCAAACCAAAAGTTTTTTGCACACCCATCTATAAGAAGTATAATATTGAGTTATAATGAGCTATTTACTATTAACAGACAGCTAATAGATAAAGTATAGAAACAGTGCGGTGTGGAAAATAGCTCATTATATTATTATTAATTATTATTTAATAATAATATAATAACATTATATTTATAGTCATCAATACTCTTATTTCTACTTGATAATTAATTTGATGCTTCGTTCCCAAGTTGTACAGTTTCTACCTTAAATTAAATCTTTTTATAGCGCTTTTTACAATGGTGTATTGTCTCAAAGCAGCTTTACAATATTTTATTATCTTAAAAGGTCAATCCCAAGTTATGCAAGCCTAGGGTGACAGCGTCAAGGTAAAACTCCCTTAAGTGGTAGCAAGAAACCTTGGGCTTAATATGGGACGTCATCAGTAGGGCTCCATAAACTAGCATTTATTTTTGCAGTGCTTGTATTGCCCAGAAGATGTCAGTAGAGGCCATCAAATTCCCGAGCTTCTAAATTTGTAGCCAAATAGTTAAAGCCAACACGTGCTTTTTCTCATTACAACTCCATAAAGCGTCATTGCCAAAATTATGATGGCAAAACAATGACACTATCTGAACACAAGCAAATGGTGTATTCTGTAATATTTACAATAATAAGAATCTAAACATCCCAAAAGATCCATTCTTCTGATCTCATCTGACATCTGTTTCACTTAGCCACGTGTTTCTGGAACAGACTGGCATGAAACCTGAATTCTAGGGCCTCATGCTGACAACATTTACACCTTGTAAGGACTTTCCTTCCAAACTGGCTACAGTCAGCATATTTGTAAGGCTCACCAAGCCCAAAAAGACTGTCTGATCCTGTGTTTGTCTCAAAGCATGTATCCTCCACAAATAAACACACAAACGGGGAGAGATTTCCAATGGTGGGTAGAAATACATATAAATACATATATATTTAGTATTCTTTTTCCAGAGTGACTAAGTGGTGCTTTAAATCTATTAAACACTTCAGAATTTGCTAAATATCTGACTTTACATGACCTAAAACAGATCTATTCAGATCTTTTGCATCTCCTAAAAACAGATTAATATAAGCAAATTAAACAAATGAAGCAAAAATATTTTAACAATCTGTGATTGTCACCTCTGGAATTTGCAGGTGAAAGGAGACGGGTGGTTTAGTGGTTAAGGTACTGCTCTGTGGAATAGAAATTCCACCATCTGTCCAGCTGGTACTGCTGACTGCTTATGGCAACTCACAATTGCTTGGATTGGAACAATGCATCAGTTGTAAGTTGCTGGGATGGGATGGCAATCAGGTGTGAAGGGCACTGCTGGTTTTAATCTAGAGGGATCTATCAAGTCTGACCATCAAAAACGGGTTTGTGGATGTGTATCATGGCATGAACAAATAATTTCAGAAAAAAAGGGTTATTGATGCTCATCAGGATGGAAAATGATACAAAACCAAATAGATAGGAGGCTGTTGGAAAAGAGGAAAAAAAAAAGAGAGAGAGAGAGAGAGAGAGAGAGAGAGAGAGAGAGTGTGTTATTAAGAGTGAAGTAGCTCACTTTTTATTTAGGGACGATGAAGCAAAGCTTGGCGTCACGGTGGCACTGGCTCCCACTAATGCCCCACTTTCCGTCCCCACCAGAACCTTAAATACAGCCATATTAAATACAAATCTGACATTTACAGCTCATAGGACATATAGTCATCATGCCACAAAACGCCAGAAGAGCAGTTTCTCACGCCCAATAGGAAAACCAGTAAGGCCATAACTATCTGTTACAGTCTAAAGCCAATACTTAAGCTCTGGGGCTCCCCTGATTCCCATTCAGAGCCAAATGATTGGAATGATGATTAATCTTCTCAGGTCCCAATATGTTTAATCAATCAAGATGTTCTAAACATCTCCAGAACAACATTCAGAGATTTTCTGGCCTCTCTTAGTGCCTTTTAACCAGTGTTAGAATTATGAAACCTGTCTCATAAGGATATTGGGTAGGGATGCAATACAAAATACTGAAATCCTGATTTTTGAGTTAACATTTGAATCCTTTTTTATTTCTGAAGTGTGAACAAAGCAAACAATGTACATTGTCCCATTGTGGCACTTTTTACACCCCTAGTATTGGGTGTCAAGACTGTAATAAATACATGTCATGTTTGTCACATTGTTGTGTTCTTTCCTAAAGGTCACAAGTTGTGTATATACTGTATACACTGCTTATAAAAATTAGGATACCAGATTCCGGTAAATCGGACCACATCCGGACGCGATAATACTGTAAAAAACAAGTTCTTACTAAATTCCGAGAAAGTAAAGAAATCAAGAAAGTGGTGGGTGTGTTCACCTACCAACTCCCGACCGATTTCCTGACCTTTGATAAAAGCATAAATTCTTCCGGGGATCCCAAAAATCCTTCTATATCTCATTGACCCGCTCCAAGTGGCGACTTGTGGCTTCCTTTTATTATTCACTTCTCTCATTCTTTGGTCTGATTAAACGGAATTTGGTCCAAATAAGCGAATAACATTACACATATAGAATAGGATTTGTTTCGGTACTTTAGGATTTGGTCCGAATAAGCAATTGGTCCCATTAACTGGTGGTCCAATTAACCCGATTTGACTGCATTTCATTATGGTATTTAATTTTAAAATACCCCCTAGTTTGTGAGCAGTATAGCATATACAGAACTTTATTAAATATTCACTGCATTCTGGATGATTGCATAAAAAGGACTTCGAACAACGAAGGTGGTATACTGTACATTTTATATATTTATTACAGACCACTGTTTTACTTACTGTAACAGATTACCTAAGCAAAATAAAATTGGTACTTGCAGTGAGTTATAAAAATGTATTTACCCAAACAATAAAGTGACAGTGCATTCTATGCATTAGCCCATGGGAATAAACGGACAAAACTGCTTAGGTAGAAGTTTCCTGAGAAAAGGCAGAGCTACAGGAAATATTTATTATTAAGTAGCTGAGCAGGTGGGGAGACTGCTCTTAGGAGACTCTGTGTCTCAGTAATTATTTATTTATTATAGCTTTAGAATGCAAGGCTTCAGTTCTGAAAAATAGCATAAACCTTATATAAATATTTGGGTACTATATAATAATACTAAATCATTGTGTTATCTAATAAAACTAGTTCATAATAAGCCGCTTTTAAAAGTCCATAATTCTTCAGACTGATTCATGTACTTCTATTTGCAGCCTGCATCCTCTCATGTAAATACTTTTCCTTCTGTGCCTCTTCAAAGCGATGCACAAGCATCAGAGCATCTTCATTAGCTATATCGCAGATGATTTCCCCTCAACAGATGCTTTACTTGCTTAGCTTTTCAATTTCCCAACAGACCAGGCATGCCTCTTCAAGTGAAGTGTGGCAGTTACTAATATACCACTCGGTATTAACGGTTCAGATCCATTTCCCTTTTAATTTCCTTCTTATTCTAATGCTTATCATTAAATATTGGATTCTGTCTTGAAAGTAAAAATAGTAATGCCAAGAAGGAAAGCTGTAATGCCAAGAAGAGACACTTGATATGCCTTATATATAAAACTAAGCTTGGACCAATCTGTAAAGATTTCAGAAGAATTACAGCAGATAGCCACGTGTGACTCAACCACTTAATTTGGTATACAGTTCATTGTATTCATCAAGTGTGCCAACGACGACCATAATAAAAGCAATTTGAAACTGTAAAAAAAGGTACATTTTGGTCTCAACTGACCACGGTGCACAGTTTCAGTTATTTTAATGAGCCCTTCAAATGTTCAAGCACTTAATCTGTGGCTTGCTCTCAGCAAGTCTTATTCTGGTGCAGTACTTCCAAGCAGCTGGTTGTTGTGGAGGTAAGCCACAGCACCCAAGAAAAATGTATGAAAACAACATTGGTAGCAAAACGAAGCCTTTCCCCACACCACAAGAATAACTGGAAAGGAACATAATGATTCAAATAAACACAGCATTGGCACATCCAGATGTATTCCCTCCTACTTTTTAAATGTCAGCTACAGGTTTTTTTTTGGTTGTTGTTACTAAACTGCATCTCCTGAAACTCTGAACTTATCACACGTGTGCATCCAACACAATACAATTGCTATTTACAGTACAATATACCAAAACAGAGTTCCTACTGTGAAATTCTCGGCCATATTGTCAGTCACAGCCATCACCCAATGTAAATGAAGCTTTTCTTAAAGCCACCAACATAAGGACTGCAATAGATGAAGTGAAGCTTGTGACGTGATAACATGGTATTTAAAGCAAGAGAGGTTTGTTTAGTTGTGACAGTAAAGAGCAAGTTTTATGTGACAAGGCAATAAGGGCCTTGACATGGACAAAATATTAAAATAAATGCAGATTTCAGGTGTGTGTCTACCTTAAATGCATTATTTATTTACCATTATAATGCTTCCATGTTGATATAGTTATTTTCTTTATTTGAAGATTTGTTGTTGGATCTTTTTAAAATAAGACATGGAGAAGCATGATATCACACTATCAGAATTCACAAAAGATTTTTTGTAATAATGTTATCAGACAATAGCAGTCAATCACTCACTACAGTTTCACTCATTTCCATACCCACTTTACAGTGGCATCTGGTGGTTTATATAATAAAGTGCATACAACATGTTCATATATGATTATTTTTAATGAATAACCATAGCCTGGCCATATAGGGACTCACCACAGTTCGTGGTGATGCTTAATAAAAAGCTGCTTTGGAAAATGGCATGTTATTTTGTCTTTGTGAATTATAAATATTGGAAATGAATTGGTTTGCTGGCATTGATTTATTGACGTTTGTCAAGTCTCTGTCAAGAATAATGTTGTTTTTTTTTTAATAAATGTCTATTTATTTCGAGAGGTCAACAAATCATCTCAGGTAAAGCCATGCTTCAAGCAGGACAACTAAAAAGTGCACTGTTAAACACTTCGTTGCGGCTCAGAAAGTGTTTCAAAACCATTTGTCCAAATAGTATTACTCTGATGATTGCATAAACACTAACAAAATGCCAAGTACTTGTATTAGAAGTGAACAGTAGATATAATACTTCTAATAATACACATATAGCCCACAAAGATAAAGCAAAAAACGCAATTCAGTAACAAGTGCAGCTAATGCAGCTCAGTTAAATACATTAAACGCATTTACATTATGTCATTTAACAGACACCCTTATCCAGAGCAACTTACAATTTTATACAATCCAAGCAATTGTGGGTTAAGGGCCTTGCTCAGGGATCCATCAGTGGTAGCTTGGGAGAGGTGGGATTTGAACCTGGGACCTTCTGGTCCATAGTCCAGTACCTTAAACCACTAGCCACCACAGTCCCATAGATTTAGAAAAAAAAGCCCCCTGATAGACTGCCATCCAGAACAATAACAATCGGGTGAAGCAATTACTTAATGACATTAAGCAATTATTAGATGTGACTAAACTCCAGCCAAAACCTTTATATTTACAATAACACACACAAACACCATCTAACACAATGGTTGTCATAATAAGGTGTCAAGTGTGACTATTCTACATAACAAAAATGCTTAAATAATATGAGCAGTGACGCCATTCTCAGAGGAGATAATATTTCTGTCATTCAATTCTCTTGATAACAATTGTCTTGGCTCAGACCCAGTATAATGGAAGACTGACACTTGCTGTTTAAAGACCTCATAAAAATTCTGTATTAATGCTCTCTAGTAAGGGAGCAGCTCCAATTTCATATGAAATGCACTGCTCATGAAAAAATTAGGGGATATTCCATTATTATCCAATAAATTCCAATATTTTTTGTGAACAGTAAAAGTTTTGAGAATGGATAGAAATGCTAATCCTGCACCAAATCATTACCACAGTGTTTCATATGAATAAAACGTTAAACTGTTATTAAAAATTGTGTACATTATGAGTTGGAAGATATAATACTGATGGAGATAAAACGATCTTGAAGAAGTCCGTATTCATTTCCAGCCACTGCAAAACATCTCTGAAGCAGCATCTTACTGCCCATGATGCTGGTCAGAGCTCCATATGTTCAACATTGGCCAAGTGTCAGCCACCATCTGAGACTCGCACTTCAAAGTGCCACCTGGAGCAGCCTTAGGCAGGAGGACATCAGTGATCTGATTACATAATGAACTACATGAGGAGTGCTGGGTAAACACATATTCAAGCAGTGAACAGTTCCCACACAACTGGATCAAATACAAGATATTGTATACTGCTTACAAAAATGATATTTTATATACAATATTGTTATATCTCAATAAAGTATCCCCCAATTTGTGTGAGCAGTGTACATCATTAAGGTGATTCCGACTCTCAGACCATATGGACTGAGACTGCCTAGAACCTTAACAGAATATTTGTGTTTTGACTGCGTCCATCCATCATCCATCTATTGCTGACCTTCCTGTTCTCTCATCAACTGTTCGAGTAAAATTGTCTTTTCTAACAAACTGGTTCGTCTAAATGATATTTCCAAAATAAGAGCTTCAGAGCGTCAAATATTTTGGCCAGGTCTCCCTTGTAAAGAGATCTATGAACTTGGTGGAACTAACCTGGTTAAAGAAAGGTTAAATAAAAAATAAATTCAGTTTGGTTACCAAGCCTTCAAGTGAAAGGTGAGGTTTAATTTGATCCATGATTCAATTGTTTGCTTTCTTCACTGCCCCAGGTCCTCACAAAATCCTTTCCTAGCACTGAACTACCAAGGAAAGAACATTTATTGAAAGCTTATGTTACCGTTATAAGCAATTAAATGGGAAATACAAGTTTGCTAAATCAGTAATCCTGATCAAGGTAAACATTGTTGACATTTTTTTTTAAAAGTAGTTAATCGACAAATAAGTTAATTGGGCACCATTCTTCAAAAAGGGTTACTAATCACATAGGTAGTGCAAAGCATAAACAAATGACATCACAGTAATCACCAGTATTGTACCAGGAACAATAAAAGGAATTGCAAATCAAATGCAAAAATACCACTAGATGCCGGGGTCCTTCCCGTTTCCATGTGGGTTTACTCTGGGTACTCTGGTTTCCTCCCGCAATCCAAAGACATGCATTAATTTAAACTAATTACGTTAAATTGGCCTGAGTTTATGTATGACTAGTCTCAATGTAACTTTGTCTGTCACTAAAATGGCTATTAATGCTTATAGTGACGTTAAATAAACAAACCAACAAATTACTCATGATTTTAACCCGTATGTCACGCAGAGTTCAAATGTAAGCTTGCCCCGGAGGTGATGTCAGTTCATGACAGGACATCCCCTCCTCCAGACACAGATCTTGTTTGCATATAAAGGGTAGAACGCACAATCACCAAATAAATGTATTTGATCGATTACTCTTCGTTATTCATTTTAAGCTCTTAACTTAAGAGTTAATAATTGCATGAATGCCATAAGATGTTCTTAGCAGAACTGTCAAAGTAACACTTAAATAAACATATGTCCCATCGAGAGATTGCCCAGTATATAACATCACCTGTGAATGTTATTCACTGCGCCTGTAAGTGGTTTCAGTTTTGACTGTTTCGTGCATATAATAAGGTTAGAAAATGTGATTAGGAAGAATGGATAATGATGAAGAATGGCTGCATGCTGCATTACACTGTGTGTGCATCATTACACTCCGAACATACAGGCATGATGACTGCATGTGTGAATGGACACCAGTTGGGTAAGGTAGAGAAAGTCATTATCCCCAGACAATGGACCTGCACGGACATGCTTACTCCAGGACCTTGTGCTCTCTAGGGACAGTTGCCAGAGCCACCACAGCCCTAACCAGGAAGCAGGGGAAAACGTAAGGACAAAATACTAAATACAAACTGCAAATTAATAGTAATTATTGTGCTTTCTGCCTTCAGAATACTACTCCTCGCAGTCATTCGAAGAGTGGCAATGCAATATGAGGCAGTAAAGCAGGCCGTGGATTCGTCAAAATTCTTATTGATGCCTATATGGTCCACTCGTATCAAAAGCTATTTAAGTTTCAGATTTAAAAATGCAAAACATGAGACTAATGATATTCCTGCCATTGCCCTCCAATGAACTGGTGGTACACTTCCTGCTCCTAGCGAACTCTAGACCCCCTCTTGACCCTATATAGGATAAAGGGAACTAAAATGGGAAAATATTAAGGCTTATTCTTTACTTGTCATATTTACGTCACTGTACCCTCTCCAAATCTAAGAAGTGTGCAGTCTGTCACTCAAGTTATTAATATAGATTTACTGAAAGGTTTTTTTTGAGGAATCGCGATTTTTGCTGTCACATTTGGATGGTGGGGTCAGAATTTGGAGTAAACACCACGAAAGCATGAATCCATCCTGCATTGTATCAACAGTGCAGGTGTAACGCTAGCAAAAAGGTAGCGGACTCAAATGCACCGTACAGGCTTTTATTGAGCAACGGTAGGCAAAACTCGTAGTCGAAAGTTCGAGGTCAAACACAGCACAGCCGAGCAATAACCAAAGGAGCTAGCGAGGACGAAGACGAAGAAACAAGCGAAGGTCGAAACACGGTGAGTGGCGACATCAATAGTGAAAGAGCGTAATGGGTTGCGTAGCGAACGAGGGAACCAAGTTGCTTAGCAGAGTGAGAGTGGAGGTGTGCGGTATAAGAAGGGTGTATGCTGATGAGGGAAAATGGGTACAGGGGTGTGTCGTTAAAAGGCTGGAGAAGGTGTGCGTGTGGTAGGCCAGGTCTGGTCATGTGGGCCGTCCGTGGGTGTGACAGCAGGCTGGTGATGGCGGTCTAATGGTGTTGGTCCCCCTAATACCAATGCAGCATAAATGCCCAAACCTATTTGATTATGGTTGCTGACCATGTCCTTTATTTTATGACCATGCCACGAAGCTCAAATCATCTCAAATTGGTTCCTTGAGCTTGACAACGAGTCCACCGTATTGAAATGACCTCCACAGTCAACAGAATTCAATCTAGTACAGCACCTTTGGGATGTGGTGGGAAGAGAGATTTGCATTATAGATGTGTATCCAATATATTTGCAACAACTGATGCCATCATTTCAGTATGGACAATATCTGAGGAATGTTTCCAGTACCAAAAGTCATAATATTTGGTTATACTGACAATCCTTAAATTACATGTAGTTCCATTGTTGCTCACAAGTAACTGTAAAGCTTTTATTAAAAAGGGGGGAGGAGGGTGGGGAGAGAAGGCAAACATTTTCTCCCAAATCTCCCAAAAAGGCTAATAGGTGGATTGGCTGCTCTTAATTGTAACCATGGTAAATTGCTTATTAAGAATGAGTAAAAGAATAACAAGAATGGCATAATGCAATGCTTTTATTAAAGCTCAAGTTTCACAAACTGTGAGAAAAACTTATCCACCCATTTCAGATATTTTTATCATAGGACTGAAACCTGATCATTTCTGTTACCATTACTAGTTTAAAAATATGATTACCAGTACTAACCTTACTAATGGGTATGTTTGTGTCACCTTGAACTCTGATCACAACACTCATAACGCAGTAAAAGATAATTAATGTCGTCTTTGGTGTCTCACAAACTGTGTACTTTGTGCCACCACAGACGTGCCATTCCATCTAATTTGTTAATAAACCCAATCCTAGACTTCTCAAGCTTTTTATAAAAGTCACATCCATTGTGAAAGCAGTTGCTCACCTACCACTGAAAATCTGACCGATGTGACAGCCCTATGAATGAAGAAAACCAAGACCCTATTGGCAGGCACTGTTGTGTTTTCACGCCTTTGAAATAATGATGCAGCCATATAATGGCTACAGAGGGTGAATTAATGCATAGTGCAAATCCTTTTTCCAAGGCAAACCAGACTCCCGCATGATGCTGATAAAATGCGGGAGAATGAGCTCAATGGAAAATTACCCACCATTTCCACATTATAGCTTTGAGTTACAGTTATGTCATAAATTAACACCTGACAGAATTTCAACGGTCATGTGTTGGTGGTACAGCAAATACATTTGTGCTATATTTATTTCGTTTCAGAAAGTACAAACACCCTCGATAAATACATTTCACACTTAATATAATATAGAGTTGTAGGGGACTGAGGTCCATCTGGCAGCACAGCGAACATGGTGAGATCCAACCCTGGACAGGGTACTTACTGACACAGGGACACTTAGGAGATGCCAATTTAGACATTTATTTGCAGTGTGCATTTGGATTCATTTCCAAATTTATTTCTATAGCGCTTTTTACAATAGTGCATTGTTTCAGAGCAGCTTTACAATATTATATTACCTTAAAAGGCCAATTCCAAACTGAGCAAGCCTAGGGCGACAATGGAAAGGAAAAACACCCTGAATAAAGGAAGAAAAAACCTTGGGAGGACCAAGACTCAAAAAGGGTCTTCTCATCCTCCCATCCTCCTTGGGTGGCCTAGATTGTAATTGAATAACTGATCGGTAGCAAACAAACATATTGGTTTTTAAACATCAGTTTGGAATACAGCTGAATAATTTATAGACTGCCATCTATTGCATGAGCATGTAAATCTATGGTAAAGGCCCACTGAACGAGGGAAGTTCATACTGCAACTTTGAGCTGACTGAGCGATAGGAAGTTTGTAAGCACGTTGGAGCATGATGTGCTTTGGAAAGCAAGTCGGAGTGAATTTTTGAACATATAATTACAGTTAACAAAAAAGTTTAATTAATATTTGACCTAATGAAATATTAGGAGTAAGCTTTGCCTTATTTACTTTAGGCAACAAGTGTGTATTCTTAATATTATTATTTCTAAACATACAGTTAAGTGTTGCTAATTCTTGATATTGTGGAATGATTTTACATCTTTAAGTAAAAAAAACAAAACAAAAACAACATAAAGCAAAACGCACCCATAAAGTCATTGCTGATGATAAATTGCTTAGGCATAGCAGTAAGTTTAAAATTAGGACGATGAATAAATGGATTACGTCGACAAGGAATTGTTGAATTTGTCTCTAAAATGTCTCTAGAATCTGCCCAAGCCTGTTTCTGATGCCACTTACCATCATAGAATGAAGCATCAGTGAGCAATTAGGGCACATTTGGCAGCCATATTTGGCATCGATTCTTCAGACATAGCTAGGGACTTGATTCAGCATAAACAAAACCCCTTACTTTTACCTTACTTTTATAAAACGTTTATGAGATTGGCATACCACATTTAAAATCAAGGTATCAATTTAAGACACAGGTCAAGTATGAAGAATAGTGTTGTTTTGAGGGTAACATAAGATGCAAAATAATGGTGCGTTTCCACTAATACAAAAAGGCAGCGGCTGAACTATTTGAGCAGAAATGCTAACTAACAACTGATATTGATTTGCCCATCCTATTCCGTATCCAAATAGTTTAGCACAAACGGTGGTCCATTAGAAAATTATTAGATTGCAAATGCAATCTATAGACTTTATATGGAGGTAATGCACCAACATTTTTTTTATTCATTGATCAAACAATTTGTTACAATGTTCAAAAGTTACAGTCTGGTCTAATGGTGCAAAAAGTGCATACTCACAAAAAGGAAGATTACCAAGGAGATTACCCTCGCTTAATTTATTATTTCTCTAGACATGGCAACATAACGGTTATTCTTTCCAGCTTGTTGCGACAAATAATTAAGATTGCCTATCATAGAAACATTCAACTTGAGGATTATTTTAGCTGCCACTCTAATAGTGTACCCTAAGTATTATGTTGATAGACCAGGAAATTGCCAACCTTAATTAGATGCAGAAGAGACATGACGTGACCAAGACAATGACAGGAAGGAGACCACGTAGTCCCATGTGACCAAACTGGACCTTATCAACTGGCATTAATTTAAATTAAGACGAAAAACTTTATTGGCTTGCAATATGGAAATGGGGAATAAGTGTTGACATCACTTGTCCGCCACACTAATGGGCCTCATAAACAAGATCTACATTTCCATACTACTCTGGTACTAAATTACCTTTTCATTTCCTGTCTGATTAATTTGTCGTTCATTTCCCTTACATCCATATAAAGCCTATAGATTGCATTTGCAGTCTAATAACATTGTGTACAACAGGCAATGCATCCTATTATATGTTTATTTGTAAACAATTTTCTAATAGACTATCATTTGTGCTAAACTATTTGGATACAGAATAGAATGGGCAAATCAATATCAGTTGCTAGTTAGCATTTCTGCTCAAATAGTTTGCCTTTTTTGGATTAGTGGAAAGGCACCATTATTTTGAGTCTTATGTTTCCCTCAAAACAACACTATTCCTCATACTTGGCCTGTGTATTAAATTGATACCTTGATTTTAAATGTGGTATGCCAATTTTCAAATGTAATTTAAAGCACTAGCACAGGGGCACAAAGTTCCAAAATTTCCCCAATGCCGCCTTTTATAAAAACCTCTAGAACCTTAACCTGTATATTATACCACTTAATTTTTAGCAAGTATAGCTGGATTACATTTTTTTGTACCAGTTTCCATGTACATGTACCTTTTATTTGTTTTTAGTGTAATACATTATTATTATTAATATTGGACAGAGTCAAGAGAGTAGAGCACAGTGGTTAGCAACTCCAAGTTCCTCAGGTATAACCCAACCCTGGGCACCAATTGTGCAGAGTTTGCATTGTTATGCATCTTCCGGTTTCCTCCCACATTCCAAAGACCACGTTCTTTTCCGTCCTTAAATACAATTGTTGGTGCCCCACACATAGGACCTTTGGTTAAATCATGAGTTCTGATTGATGTCTCAGTGGAGTGTGGTCTACTCCTTCCAAAAAGGTAATGTTGGTCCCTGACAGTTTCAGGGAGTAAGGTTTGATGGTGATCTTTGGTTAACTTCTATTTGAAGCTTGTCAGGCTGTCCTTATTCTGAGCTTCTCACATTTAATAGGAAAACACACAATGACAACCTGCCAAATTAAGTCCATGCCCTTGGCCCTTTAGGTCAAAGGCCCCCAGTTACTTTGGACCCTCACATTTATTGCTTTTCTTATTTTAAAATGTGAATCAATTAGAACCACTCTATTTAGTCAAATCTCTGACATGCATAATTAATGTTCATGCTTCTCTACCATTAAATTGCATTTAGCCATTCATAAGGGCATGCCCCCGCAAAGTGACTGCTGAGCTGATAATAGCACTCCAGCCAGACAACGTCCTGTGGTTAGGAGGCCACCACTAAACAAAGCTTCTAACAATAACATTGTGGTAGTTTTAGTCATTAAATGTGCTTCTGTAGGCTGAAGCAATGGTTAGTAAGTGTAAACAATTTATCTGGCACCCAAATATGAGCTGTTCATAGTTAGTCCTATGGTGAAGACAGAGAGAGAGAGAGAGAGAGAGAGAGAGAGAGAGAGAGAGAGAGAGAGAGAGAGACATCAAAACAAAAAGCTATATATTAGTGCATACACAATATCACTAACTGTTAACATAAACCTGAATCAAGCTCATTCAAGAGAATCTTTTAGCTTCTATGTGTAAATAGGAGTTATTAGGGTTTGTTTGGCCCCCCTTTCCCAGTGTTTTAAGACTAAAGATACAGTGCTCATTGATTATAGGCAAAGCACTAGTCTTGGTCCATGGTAATTTTAAGATGCTTCTGCTCTAAATGGTCAGTGGTATGAGTTGTAGGATCATTTACACTTAAAATCTGAAAAGCAATCTATGTGTTGTTGACAAACATCATCTTTTATTGCCTTACTGGTGGCGAGACATGGATGATGTTTTTTTTTTTTTTTAATGTGACTGTTTATTTGGACACTGACTTCTAATGACAAATTTATTCATTCAGTCAATTACTACACCCATTACTTCAGACTAGACATACACAGTGAAGCTAATTTAATGTAGCAATTAGACTCTTGGTTCCCCCCATAGTTTAATACAATACAATAGCCCATGTGATTTTCTGCTCCACTAGCTGTCCTTACTTTTTTCACATTTGAAACAATGAAGTTAATTCAAATAAAAAAAATATCCACCATGAAATTAATAACAGCTCATTGGCCAGGGATAAAGCCAAATGTAGTGCATAAATTGAAATTATAATTAATATTGTTCTTTAAGGCAACCTTCCCAACCCCCTTTTATCCACACTTGTCCCAAATTGTCCTGTTCATGGTCACAGGTTTCCCAGGGGTTCAGCGTTCTAATTTTATTGGCCACAATCATAAAAGCTCTACAGACAGGATGCCCAACTATTGCACAGTCTTGTAACTTCACCATTCAAACTTTTATCGTTGCTGAGCGAGTATGGTATAATTAATATGTTGTACGGCAGCAAGTTTTTAAATGAATGCACACATTGCAAAAAAACTGCTAACATTACTTACAGCAAATAAATAAAAACATTTTCATTGGTTTTGAGTTAAAAAAAAAAAATCCTTCAATTGTCTTGCAAGAGATGCACAGTATCTTGATAGCCTTACGTTTCCCAAGTATTTTATATTAAAAAATTAAGGTGAATTATAAAAAGTTCATGAAGTACAGTTAATAAACAAAGCTATTAAAGTCATCAAGTATGACACAAAATTAAATCAATACTGACTGACAAACTCATTACAATTCATTATGATGATGTTACATGACAATGTTTGGACAGTGGAACAAATGTGATATTCTCCTAGATTAAGACCTTCTGCTCTGAGCCTGCAGACAGGAAATTCTCATTATTTAGGGGTCCTGCTGCTGACATGGCTGCTGACAGATGACCTTTCATGGTATCACTCTTCCATGCATCATGTCATTTGGTCTGGCTGTTTGAGACTGAAGAAAGGATAGATAGGCCAAATCTGTGGCGGTCAGACAAATTTGTGTTGATAAAGCATGAAGAAATGAAATCCCTGAACAATATTTTAATTCGATATATACAGGCTAGTTATTGAGCTTTTCTGAAATTGCGTTGTTATGCCACTTTGTCAATTTATATTTCTTCTTATTACAGTATTTAATTCTTGACTTGCATTGCTTCTTGACTTGACTATTTTAGAAATGGACCCTTCGGTGATTTATCATTATTTATGCAAGACCTGTAAATCTAACAAAACATTCAAAAGTGTTCGGCACTTATGAAAACTAACATTACATTTGTTACGTCCATACGCAGTGTTTAGCTTTCTAAAATCCTACTGAAACAGTAAAACAAAAAAACAAAAAAAAAAACCAGAAATATTGTATAATAAAATGTGAAAGTAATTTTCCTTTTTATGTGAACCCTAGATATTTTACAGTATACATAATAGATTTTGATAAAATAATTTTACATTGCAAACTACCTTCAAACTGATGTCAGCATTACCTACATTTTAGCCATTATCTACATTTGGCCACTGGTGTATTCAGTCCAACAGAAATTTTCAAAATCACTTCTTTTATGTTCTACTTTCAGAACAGCCTCTATAGTGGTTACGTTCTTTTCTACCAACTGTTAGACGTAAAAATCGTTTTTAAAGTAGTAAGCTCCTGTTTAATAGCTTTATTATTATACATTATCCTACTAAAGCAAGACACTTGTATAAGGTCTCCTCTACAAATATTGACACCACTGGGAAATGTGACTAACTCATTAGAAGACATTTACCAGTGGTGAATTAATCTGGAAAAAAGAAAAAATGAATTGAAGCACTTGTCGTGCTGGGGTATTCACGTATTCACTTTTTTACTTTAGGTTGATCAGCAATCCATAACATGCTGCTACACTGGGGGATATGTTTGTTTATTTGGCTTTTTTAACATCGCTTATCAGTGGACATCCAGTAACACACACAAGGTTACATTCATACACAAGTTCATCTCAAGAGTAGTCATACATACACAAGTCAATGAATTTTTAGAGACACTAATTCACCTAACGCACATGTCTTTGGACTGTGGGGGGAAACCAGAGTAAACCCATGCAGACACTGGCGGCATGCAGACTCCACACAAAGGACCCACGCTGATACACTGGGGGATAAATGCTTACCGACAAAACAAATGAAACACCTAGAGAGAAATGTCAGAATGCTTCAGGCCATGTTTCTAGCAGGTCATGTTTCTAGCAGTCCAACACAACCTTAAACATGGGTGACGGTGGCTGTCTATCAATAGCAGGAGATGGGCCCTGTGACAACACGTTTCATTGTACTAAGCACATGGAAATTATCTGGGCAGAGATAGAGGTGTGTAGTTAAGCTGCCACCTGTGTATGGTTGTTCCACAACTAAAGTATGCGAGACGCTCATGCTTGTTGGTGAATCAAACTATTACTCGAGTCGTTTTTTTGGGCCTGTTCACAATGTGTGCGTATCCTCATGAAACCTTTTTTCTCAACATATAAGAGCTACGTTAGCATGTCCTAGTTCAAATTTGTTCAAATTTACATTTATGTCATTAGTAAGGCTGCCACAAATGATTATTTTTATAGTCGACTAATCACCGATTATTTTTATGGTTAGTCGACTATGATCACTCGGATCATACGTTAATTGAATATAAAACATACAGCTTTTTTGCACTAGAATGCAGCTGCTATTATATAACCATCATAGATTTCAGCTAT
>JAUZST010010640.1:0-12316 GCA_034779995.1 Parotocinclus haroldoi | reverse complement strand
AATAATGTGGAGCGAAATGAAAACCAGGTGAATCAAATGAGGTGTAATCAGAACTCAGGTGACGGTGCGCGTGCGATGGGACGGGTTTGGTCGCTAGAACCGCCCGAGGGTGTGACAGTTTACACAAATCATGTGTATGCCTGTATGATAGGCTGCTCATTTCATTGGGACTGTGGCGGCCTAGTGGGTAAGACACTGGACTATGGACCAGATGGTCCAGGGTTCAAATCCCACCACTGCCAAGCTGCCACAGTTGAGTCCCTGAGCAAGGCCCTTAACCCACTGCAAGACCCACTGTGAATTGTAAGTCACTCTGGATAAGGGCGTCTGCTAAATAATGTAAATGTCTTTGGTGTTGATCCACAGCATTGATTGGCTGTTAAAGTGACCACATACCTGTAGTTTAAATAGGTAAGATGATTTTCTATGACTATCCTCTTGCATAATGCTAATCTGAATGTGAATCTGAAATGCTCCTTACTCAAGAATCTCTTTAGACTCTAGATCCTCTTCAGTTCTGTCTTCTTCAGCATCCCCCAGAGATATCTATAGGATTTAGTTCATGGGAGTGTGCCGTGTTAAATACTCGGTTCTTTGCTAATTTCATCAATATTGAGTAATTTTTATTTTGGACAGTTGTCTTGTTGAAAGACCCACCTTTGACCCAATTGGCAGATAAAAGAAGATTTTCAACGAAAAGTTTCTTTATGGGGTCCATACTTCCAAGAAAAAGAAGCAAACAACAAGGGTTGTTGCTTTAAGTTACTATCCTGACTTTCTAATTGGAAAATTGTCTGCAGTTATAAACTGTCAGAACTGATTGTGTGTGCCTCAGTGAATGGGTTTACTTAATCTGAGCTATGTGACTGATGTATGATCCAAACTTGTTTATCTCCATTAGCTATAATGAGCTATTCAAGTCCTTTTTACTTTTACTCTGTTTTTATAGATACGAACGAAAGATCAACATAAATCAAATTGATTTTCATATAAACCTTGCATGTATGCAAAGTCAGTTGATGTAGAATTTATGAATCTTCTTTTATTTTGATGTTAATTCAGTGTATAATTACAATGCTGCAAATGTTATGTATAGTGTTATAGCTCTGCAATAGGTCACTGGACAAGCATGTCCTATTTGGCAAATACATTTGCCATCGATTTCTCTGCCTAATAAGATGGGCAAAAGGAAACAAGGAATCACATGTGAAAAAAACTGAAGGACATCCATTACCATTATGACATTCAACAGTAACTTGAGTTGGAAGAACAAATCCTAGAAGATGCACTAACTTTGGAAAAATAACTCATTTATTCAGATGTACCTGTTTCATTGTCCTTGCCATGCTCCCAGAATAGCCAGAATTCTTTGTGCACAATTCCCAAAGATGTTGGGCCATGTCAGCTGCTCATTCATTCTGGAAATCTATTCTACCATATCCCAGTAGTACAGTGGATTCAGATATAGCTTTAGAAGTTTAATTTTAAGCTGCAGGTGGCTCGTTGGGTTGCACTGTCACCTCACAGCGGAAAGGTCCTGGGTTCGGTCCCAGGTGGAGTGGTGTGGGTCCTTTCAGGGGTGGAGTTTGCATGTCCTCCCCTTGTCTGTGTGTGCGTTTACTCCAGATGCTCTAGTCTCCTTCCAAAGATATGTGCTGTATTGCTCACATTTTTGTTGTATACTCAAGTGCATAAAAGGAAATTCTACATATTCAGGATGATTTGGCTTAGTGGTGTGGAGAGGTAAACAAGATTTTTATCAAGACAATCCAAACAGAGTGTGCTCTGAGTACACATACATATTTGATATAAGATTCTAGATGCATTAGGTTGACATCCATTATATATTGAGGTTTAATATAGTCTTTAACTAAACTGTGACCATCTTTTGTACATTTTCAAGTCCTTGAAACCTTTATACTTTTGGGTAAAGAAGGAAAAATTATATTTTAGTGTTTTGCATGTTTTTGGATGATCTAGTCTTATTGGTTAGGTTGTGATTATGCAAAAATCACTCACTTAAAGCATGTGATGCTGCCTTCAAATCTGATAACAACGCAGATCCAAGAGCAGCCAGACACAATCGGAAAGCTGGCATCAGAGCCACCACGACTGCATATAGCATGCAAGTTTGACCACATGTTGCCAACAGCTAAGACTCTGTAGCAGGGAATTCAATCAATGACAGACTACAAAAGAGATGCCAGCAGCTCCGCGACAACAATGGACTCAACTAATTCTATGCTCGCTTTGACATCGGCCAAGCTCAGCAGACCAGTGAAGCCTCGGGTTCTTAGCAGAAGAGACCATACCCATACTGACTACAGATGGGGTAAGGAGAGTCCTGTTGAGCGTGCACACACGCACACTGTTCATCGATTTCAGCTCAGCATTTAACATAGTTATCCCCTCTAGTCTGATCTCCAAGCTCAAGGCCCTAGGAATCAGTCACACAGTCTGCAGCTGGATTGTAGATTTTCTCACTAGCAGGCCCCAGATTGTTAGAATGGATTGTAATACTTCTCTCAGGCTGCCCACAACTCTGTGTCTTATAACCCATGCTGTACAACTTGTACATCCACGGTTTAATTGCCAAGCCCAACTCCAATATCATCATCATCATCATCATCATCATCATCATCATCATATGTGCTGATGATACATCAGTTGGGGGCCTCATTACAAAGTGAGAAAGCTTACAGAGAGGAGGTGAAACTGCTCACAGAGTGGTGCACAAACAACAATCATAGAGAAAACCCAAACAAATGAGTGCTGATTTCACGTCTGAGCCCTGAGGGAACCATCGTGCAAAGAGTGAGTTGCTTTACAATCACCACTGCTCATATAACTTAGTATATCACTTGGTCACTCAACACACCACACCTTATCAAAAATGGCCAACATCAATCTCATTTACTTAGGATCTACTGAGAGGCAACATCCCACATCTGCTCTCCCGCCACTTCAAAGTGGTCCAAAGTTAAGAGCATCTTGACCAGCTGCATAACAATATGGTGTAGTAGCTCCACTGCTGCAGAACAGAAGACTCTGTGAAAGGCAGGAGACAAAAGGCTCTGCCCAGTCGGTCACTGCAGATGGCCTCCCATGCATAGAGGACATTTTCATTAAAATATATCTGAGGAAGTTCCAACTCAGATCCAACACACTCAGAGTCTTGTCTGTGTAAGTTCTTAGTTATCCAGGTCATTGTAAACTTGAGTATCTGAGGTTTAGGGAACTGGACTTCTTTTGGGGTTCTTCAAGGAATTTTACCTATCATACAAAAGGCTTCTCCAGTTCTAGAGTCTGAATGGGGGTCCGAGTTGTTTAATCTTTATTGACAAGGTGTGACAAGGCTCTTGGGCTACCTGGGATTTCCCATCAGCTTCTACAACTGAAAAATGCTTTAGGTTAAACGTTTTCAAGAACCCAAAAGTATTCCAGTTGCCCTCAACTCTAATAGTCAAGTCAGTACGTTTCCTTGCAATGTACTCCTTTTATATGCATAATAATATAATTTAATTTAATTGAAGATCACACTTTGATCCATCCGCGCTCTTTAAATATAACAGGCCCACACCTGAATGTCATCCTACTGATTGTAAACTCACAAATCTAATCATCAAATTTAATCTATCTTCAAATTTATTTGTTATATATTTATATATATTTATAGAGTTTCATTTTTGCCACTCACAGACACACTACGTAGAGAAATGTTTGTGGACACAATTTCTAATTATTTAACTCTGCTACTACAAATATATATATAAAACACATTTCTATATATTTCTGGATTCCCAATGGAGAGACCGTGGCAGTAGAATAGGTTAAATTTAACACCCAATATGAAACGTATACTGGTTTCCACTTCCAACAAGTTAGGTCAGCATCTTTCTGCCCTGCTGTCCTTAAACTAATTCCATAGATAACTGGGTTGCCAACCTTGGTTGAGAACTTTGCTGGCTTGCACAGAACCTTGATCTGAACTCCATCATGCACCTTTCCAATCCGATTCAATGCCAAAAGTGAGGGTTTATGTTCTAACATCAGAAACCAACCTCACTGAGGAAGCCAGTTTTAGAAGGGTGTCCAGTATTTTTATGGTAGTCACATAATGCATTTTGGCATAGAGACATTATCATAAACATTACAAAATCCTGCCAGCTTTACACATTACACAAACAAACAATAGTAATAATGTATTTTTTTTCTCCCTCTGCCCCCTTCTGTTTCCATTCTATATGTCCATCATGTCTACGAAAAGCAAAAGTTTGGGAATATAAGTAGAAAAATTATTTAGATTGTGAGAAAGTGAGTCACTTGCCCATCAAATGTGCCTCTGGACTAGGCAGGTCGTGAATATATGAAGAGTGATTTCACTGACAGCTTTCAAACTATGCCTCCGAATCTCACCATCAACACTATAAAACCCTGTCACACTTCAGACACTGTGACGAAGATGGATTAATGTACATCTTTGAAAGTATACCTGCCGTAAGTGCCAAACAGACGTCTTTGAAGAATTTAGAGCAAGAATGGCCTTATAGAGCCTTACTTAGGTTATCGAACAGCTGGCAAGTACACCTGCTTCCTTCAGAAAAGCCCTTGCGGAAATTGAATCTGTATAAAAACTCAGCCGACGGGCAGAGAAATCATACAGCCATTGATGTCTCCCAGCACAGCTAACCCTCAGGAAGAGGAACTATCAAAGGCATATCATACCATACGCGTGAGAATTCCATATAATGAGACAATCTTTGTTTCTGAGATGCTCTGCAGATTCAGATCTCCATCTAAGCAAAACTGTTTGAAGAAACTGACAAACAACACATAATTATTGATTGAGTAGTGATCTTGAATCGGGAGTGTATAAATTAAGTCTGTTCCTTTATATGAGTAGGGAAAGTCCTACATTGTTGTATGGACTTTGAGACTTAAATTTACTCACAGAAGCACTCAGGAAGTGTCAGTGCTTGTTTTCATCATCATTTTTATTTACTGAGTTCTACCAAAAATGTAATTCAAAAGGTTTTGTGCTTCAGTTAAATCTGGTAAAGTCTGATCCATTTTTATGGCAGAGGTTTTCAGCTACCACGATTAAAGCACTTAGCCTAAACTCTTCACTTACTGACATTTTCCACTACAGTTCAGTTGAGTCTCTGATTTGTTTGACCAATTTGGCTGTTCAAGGATTCTGTGACACCCCTTATTAAGAAAGGTCAAGATATAAATTGAGATCAACCCCCCAAAATGTCAAACCTCTAATTTTTTAAAAATGTCAATATTGAGTTCAGTTTAGGTCACCCTTCTAAGTTTTGGTTAATGTTAATTGTTTGTCATCATATTATTATGTATAGCATTAGCAGTGCCTTATTGTTCAGTGTGACTCGATGGATACATGTATCATAAAGCTAGATAATCAGTTTCTGGCCAGATTTTGAGTTGTGGTGTACAGAGATAAGAGTTGTTAGGAAAATGGTGTGACAAAGGACAGAATCATATTAGGTGTAGCAGAAAGAGGTTCCTTAGGGCACCGTCTCATCAGTACAGTGGAATCTCAGTATACCAACTTAATTGGTTCCAGCAGGCCTTTCAGTCTCAGGTTTGTTTGAAGTCTGAATCAAATTTCCCCATAAGAAGTAATATAAATACAATTCATCTGCTCCCGACTCCCAAATGATTGTTTTTGACCTGGTATGCAATTAAATATTAAACGCATGGTGAAGCAAGGGACATAGTGCAATAATAATAATAACAATTATAATAATAACAAATAATACATGAAAAGAAGTGCACAGTTTTGGGACTGGCATACCGTATTGGTTCATTGGTCACCACTGACTGGAATGGATAACATTCATTGTTGTTTTTAAACAGCACCATTTATGCTACCCATGTTTGAAGTCAAAATTTCTGATGGGCAAAAAAAAATGTAATAGAACATTTGATGTCTGAATTGCTAGAGGCGTTCAGTTTCTGTTCAATGGTGCAATCAATTGCCAAATCAGCAGTCTAGAGGTAGAGTCACCACCCACCACATCAGAACAATCTATTAAGCAATAAAACACAATCTTTTACATAGACTACTGGACTACAATAAAGACCAAGGTCTTTATTGGACCAAAGCTCTTTCAAGATGGAAAAGGAAAAGATGTTGTGAGGAACCAGATTCGAATGAAGACCTCATCCTCCTTTGGGTGAGACTGGACAGTTGGATGAAGTTCATTAGCGTTATTGCCTAATAAAATATTTAACAATAATTGTATATCAGACAGCAGATGTTCAGTGTATACTTTGTATAAGAGTCTAGATAGACTGCAATATGTTTAGTTGAACCGTAACAGTTTATAGTCACTGAGGCAGATGGTTTATTACCTTTAAAAAAGTACCACAAGCATTTTCCTAATCTGTGCAGGTCCACAGCCTCCTGTCTTGTTTGAGTTAAAATCTCTTTGGTTTTAAGGCAACAGGAAATGGTCATAAACATAAACTTTACTGGAGACTAGGAGCATTGAAAAAAGAAAGACATTCCCCTTCAGATATGCAAATGCATTTGGTTTTATTTAAAATGGGAAAAGTTATGGACTATCCACTGTTACATCCTTTAGCAAAACCCACAACTGTTTGGATTATATGACTATCAGTAGTAAATTGCTCTGGATAAGTGTGCCAGATAAATTACTAAACGTAAAATATTCATTAGGGACACATCATTTTGTCCATATGTTTTTGAAATAATGTGATATGGTAAGTATAAATGATAAATTATTGGCAGCATGGTGGCACAGCAGTTAGCACAGTTGCCTTGCCCAACACTGGACTGCCGGTGTGGAGTTCATGTTCATGTGCGTGTCTGTCTGGGTTTAGTCTGGGTACTCTGGTTTCCTCCCACAGTCAAAAGAAATGTGTTAGGATTATTATTTTCTAAAGATATTTCTAAAGAGTTTATGTGACTTATGATGGACTGGTGCCCTCTCCAGGGTTGATCCTGCATTCTGCCCTGTGCTGCCAGTTGGCACTGGCATTCTCAAGATCCTGACCAGAATTAAACTGATAAGAAAATGAATGGTGAGTTACTTCTATGAACATGTGCATTTGAATAATTTCAGGAAACTATATATTCAATCCAAGGCATTGTTAGCCTGCATAGCTACAGCCAGTTTATCTTCTGTTTTACTGCTTATCCCATGAGGGAAACATTCTCATTCTCGACATTAAAAATTCTGCACAGGAATCTTTGTATTACAAAACTGTGTGTTTATGGTTCCCTGTAATCAAGGCATATTATATTTAAATATACAGTCCCTACCATTATCTCAGAGAGACCAATTATGTGTCTGTTGATACATATCATTGTCATTTGCCACACATATCTGTATATAATCGATATATAAACATATATGTGATGTTGGGGCAGTTAAATTGCTCACTAGGGATGCAATGATGTGAGTTTTTAACAGTATCGCTGTATCACGATTATAAACTTATCACTGTATTTCACATGTATTATTATGCGTTACAGTGACCCTTAAAGAAATGACAACAAAAGTTTTTTTAATTTACATTTTACATTTACGGCATTTAGCAGATGCCCTTATACAGAGCGACTTACAACTGATAGAGTCTTACAATTTAACCAATCAGGGATCAAGGGCCTTGCTTAAGGACCCAACTGTGGCAGTTTGGCAGAGGTGGGATTGGGCTACCATAGTTTAACAAAATATGTATTATATGTATTATAGTTGATCGTTTTTATGACATTCATATATCAATTGTCTGCTTTCAATAAAAAAATAAGCTGTACAGCTTCATTTTATGCAAAAAAATGGAGTATTAGTAAGAGGAAGACGCTGAATCTATAAATAAAAATTAATCTCATTAGAAGGAATAAAATTGTCTTTGTAAACAGAAATGTGAGGGGAAAGTGCATGAACATTCTGTAACAGTTTTCCAGAGATCAGATTTTTATTGCAGCAATCATTTCTATTTTTAATTTTCATGCCAGGTTATGATGCAGAAATGTAAGCATGTGACTTTTCAGGGTTCGATCTTGAGTGCTGAGGTGACAGTATATATCCGCATGTACTGTACCTCTTTTTAAGAGGGCACGCTTGTGGCATGCATACAAAAATATTTTCTTGCCCTGTTTGCCTGAAGAGTTTTCTTCAGCATGCATTTTCCGCCAAGCCTGAGGGTCAGCATCAGTGCCAATTGTAGGAAAAGACACACACTTTGCCACATCACCTTTTCATGTTTTCATTTCCTAAGGTTCCCTTGTTATACCTGGATGAAGTTGTTCACTGCAGCAACCCAGACAGACTTTTCCATTTTTTCTTAGTAGCAGGGGTGCTGCTTCTGCTGCTGCCGTCCTTTCCTGCCTCATTTGCTTCCCTTTCTTCTTAAGGCTGTTTTTGGCATAAAGACAATGGTTAAAGACAATGGTTACAGCTTCCTCAACGCATACATCAACTATGCCATACTAGTTTTTGGTATTACCTACTGTCATAAGCATCCTTTTACTCCTAAGTTAATGGGAAATAACCAGTGCAGACAGAGGGGATTATTTCTGACCTGATCCTCATAAGAGAGATTTCTCTTTTAAGGTTTTTACACTGAGCCAGATCTTAAAAATTGGCACGCCATATTATTCCATGTAAATGAATGCTGTCTTTCACACTGAATACAGAAAAATCCAAATAGGTGTGAAAGGGTCTGACACGGCCACATCCAGCACAGCACAGGCTTTACTGCCACGCGCACAAGATTTTCCACCAGAGTACCCATACGATTGGATGACTCTGCACTTTTGCTGGTGCTTTCCCGGTGTTTCGAGCGTGACAAAACAGAGACAGGTTCAATAGTCGAAATTTCACACATTATTGTAAGGGAGACGGGTATTAATTAACAAGACACCTACTTTGATGTGCACAGAGGAATGGTGTTCTAGTAGATGGGACATGTTTGAGGTAACCCATCTTTTAGCTGCAACTTTACATGCACATCGATTGCAAATGGGATACCCATCCTCACATACCCCATATTGCAGGTATCCAAAGTAGTCCCCTACTTCTGATTTTAGCTTCACCAGTGTGTTTAAGTGTATTTCCAGTGGCCAAAGAGCTGGCTTGGCTTTTCCATTAGTACCAGTAATAAGCAAACATCCATGGTAATGATAACTGTGCATTTTAATACCGTGAAACTGGTTACCCGCTAACCCTATTGCAACTGGGTTAACCTATTGACAATTTGGAGTGGTTTTGTTTAGCTGTTTATTAGGCTGACATAATCTCTTTGTATGTATTACAGCATGTACTAATAGTCCTGATGTTAGCTTTATATGGTTGTGTTCGATTGTGACATCAGCATATGTGTAAAACTGTGATCAGAGTTATGTATCATGCTCCTAATTAAGCTAAATTGTGCAAAATGTGCAGACTAAACTTGATTTATAAATTTCCCAGTGTAACTACTACACAGTGAGGCTATGTGGGTAATTAAACAGAAAAACTTTAGACGCTGCGGCACAGTAGTTAACTGCTCGAATATTGATTTTGTTTGAGCCACTCTAGGGAGCAGCAGTGGAAAGAATTTGGGAGGAAATGCACCCTGCTTTGTCATGATTTAAAAAACTGCTTTCTTATTTATTTTCGTCATTTTTTCATACCAGTCGTGAGTCATGGCCAGTAACCAAGCTGCAGGTGGTGGAGAGAGGACATGACAAAGTCAGGCTGGGAATGTATATGCTATTTTGGCTTTCAGCTCTAAACTTTATCTTTATGTTTGTGTATTTGTCTCCTTTGGAAAAATGATGATATATTAAATGTGTGCATGTTGCTATGTACAGCTGCGATGGACATTCGACATTCATTAAGCATTTTATTAGGAACAGTATTATAATACAAGGTAGGGCTTCCTTTTGCTCTCGAAACAGCCTTAGTTCTTTGTGGCCTGGATTCCACAAGATGTAGGAAACATTTCTTTGAGAATTCGTTTTTTACGTGCACGTCCCAAAGGTGTACAATTGGATTCAGATCTGGTGAATGGCAAAACCATGTAAGAAAACTGATTAGTGATTATCATGTTCATGAAACCAGTTTGAGATGATGCTTTGTGACCTGGTGCATTATCATGCTAATAGGAGCCATTATAAGATGGGTAACTTGTGGCCATGAAGCAGTACTCACATGGAATGACATTCAAGCTAGGTTTTATCAATATTAATGGGCAGCATGTTCCAAGAACATCTTCCCCGCCACTGCCATTACATTACATTACACCACCTCCACCAATCTGGCCCAGTTGCATAAGGCACGTTGTGTCAATGGAGTCATGCAGCTGGTGCTAAATTCTGACCGTATAATCTGTGTACCTCAGCAGAAATCAAGATTCATCAGATCAGTTCACAATTTTGCAGGCTTCAGCTGTCTAGTTTTATTGCTCCTTGCCCACTGAAGCCTCAACTTTCTGTTACTGGGTGAACGAACTGAAAACTGAGAGTGGTTAGCTGTGATACTGTGTCCTTTCTGTCAGCTCATACCTCTCTGGCCATTCCCTGTTGACCTTTGTTTCCATCTGTGAAACTGTCACTAACTGGATGTTTTTTTTCTTTATTGCATCATTCTGAGTACACTCTAGAGACTGCTATGTCTTAAAAACTGGCAGATCAGCAATCAGGACTACCAGACTGTCTGGGGAAAACAGTCATGCCATCAAATCACAGAAATTCAGCATTTTTTCCAAAGTACCAAATGGATACAGACTGCCTATATAGAACACTAACCAGTACTATACTAGAATATTACAAGATGATTATTAGGGGCATTTGGCACGTGGCCAAAGCTTGTATGTGGAGGCTGTCAAAGCATCACAGAAAGATAGATAACTCACCATATTGCAGAGTCTTTTACCCCAATATCTACCATTTGCACAGAAAAAAAATCTTATTTGGCCCCTTGGACTATTTGTCTGACCACACCTGAAAGAACTGGCTATGTATCTGCACTCCATTTCAGAGATGTACCCTTGCATCGTCTCACCTTAGTAGTCACAGATATCTGCCAGGGAAAACAGCATCTCAAATTGCCGTTGTGATCGAGTGGCCTGAGACCTGCCACGCCCACTGCCTGTGCTCAGCCACCATCACGTCCAACAGGGTGAGGCAATTGTAACAAGGATAGGGCCCTGCCGTTGCCGCCTCTTCCCAGTAGCCTTCTATTTAACCTGCCACGCCCTAAAAGGGGAGCCATAAATGTCTACTTTAGAGAGTCCTTAAGGGGTGGGGAGAAGACAGTAAAAGGCAATGTTCGAACCAAAGCACAGGGATACAAAACAGGCTTCTCAGCCATGAAACAATCTTTACAGCTCAATTATTCCTGAAAATATTTGAGCAGACAATCCCATTGTCAAAGTACCTGTAAACATGAGGGATGGACTTCCTCTCTGCTTACAGGATGGTGATTTCTATAAATGAGGGCCTAAAACAGATAGCAAAGGATTTCAAGGCAGTCAAGAAAGCAGCAGACAATTTCGTCAAGTGGACAAATGAAAAGCTGGATGAGCAGGATGACAACCCAATAATGGACAGTTATTAAGGCCGTTCAGAGAAGATTCCTGGCACATGGCAGTCTATATGTAGAATTTTCATTTCTGGACCCCCCCCAACACTTTTCACAAGTCAAAACTAAAGCTCTTCCTGATTCTGCACAGCAAGCTCTTAGCAGATGCCTGATTCAATTTGACAGTTCAGCAACAGTTGACAACCTGCAGTCAGAACTGAGAAGCTTGGCAAGCCAGTGGGAAAAGCTCAAACAATCACCTCTGGAAAAATCTGCACCCAGAACTGTGGAGGAAGGACCTAATGGGAACAAGGAGGAGATGAAAATTATCAACAAAAGCTGTACCTCCTGCTACCAACTTCTCCTTAGATAACTTGCTCACAGATGTGTATCATCATCTTCGTCTTTCATACAAGTATTTACTGACCCTTTCAGTGACCCATTTAGCCTGTGAATGGTCATTTTCGACCCTTAAATTCTTTGAAAGCAGACTGAGGAGCAGCTTATCTGCAAGCAAGTTAGAGTGTTTCATGTTGATGGCTACAGAACAGAACACCTTCATGGACATGGACACAGACACTGTCATTGACAGAGTTGTAGAGGAAACTGAACTTCTTCAGAATCTCCTACTACACTAAAGTGAGAGGATCTTTTAACACCAGTTTATTATTCAATGAAATGTTGTATACAGTGCCTTGCGAAAGTATTCACCCCCTTGGATTTTTCCCTATTTTACTACATTACAACCTGTATGTATT
>JAUZST010010639.1:0-12317 GCA_034779995.1 Parotocinclus haroldoi | reverse complement strand
GGCTGGAACAGACAGTGGGGGATAAAAAACAAAAGGGTGTGTAGGAGGTGGTAGAGATAAAAATACTTACAGATTATGTCAGGCAGGAACCACAAAAATGCACCAGCTTCTGTAGGAATGACTGTGGTATATGTTGTATTGTGGCTCTTGATTAGAAGCTGTGACGGGACTCCCACTGACATGCTAAATACCTTTAGGCTATGGTTTCCAGATACCTTTATTGATTGGATCCTTCGTTTGATTGAGTGTCCCTGTGTTTCTCTGTCTCAGGAGGCTCCACCAGTGCCGTCCTCAGATGTGCCAGAGCTCCTCCCAAGGCTGTGCCGCTTGGTTAAGTCAGATTCTGGATATGGCTTCAACCTTCACAGTGAGAAATCCAAACCGGGTCAGTACATCCGCTCTTTGGATCCTGGCTCTCCGGCTGACCGTGCAGGTCTCCGACCACAGGACAGGCTCATCGAGGTGAGACGAGAACCATTAGCAGGCCATTATATATATATATCACGCTAAATACTTTCCACTGTAGCCTATAGAAGATGTTTTTATTTTGAGTTCTTCTAATATTCCATTCTCATTTTCTGGTTGTATTCTAATAAACAGAGAGAAAAATAATGATATATAGTCATCGTACATTTACTCAAAAAAAAAAGGCCTTTTCACAGAACTGTATATATAATAAACATGCATTTGCAGAACCATTATTTTAGACACTAATGACGTTGGTAAAATTATAAAGAGTTATATTCCACATTTGGCTGGGAGGTCTTAATTCAATGTTTTCTAGTGAAAGTTGCTTATGTGGTGCAGCAGTCACATACATTTACCCACTACTGGCAGGCTCTCAACACACACAGTCAACCGTGTTTGAGCGAGGGAATGCCAGCTTTTCTTTTATAGCACTACAACTGCGGCAATCTATTGAGGCCCACGAATGGCGGGTGTGTTCCTCCGTGCAATCTCATTCTCCCAAAATATGTCCAGCTAAATAAAATACAGATAAAAAAAAAGGCCTTGTAACCATGAACTTTTCAGAGGCATTACTAGCCTGCAGCCTCTATGCATTCAATCGAACAGGCCATATGTGGAGCAAAAATGAGTGTGGGGATTAAAGCTTTGGTAAAATATGAATATTTTTTTTCCCCAGAAACATGGGTAAAAATAAAACATTTGCAATCTGAAGTACAACCCAACATTACAAGGGGTAAGCATACTACAATTATGCAACTACAGAGTACAGTAAGTTATTTAGTTACACAGACATCTAGGCTGCCCAATGAGGTTGGGTCCCTTTTTTTAATCTTGGATCTCCTGTGATTTTATTTTCTTTATTACTCTTAGTGGGTTTTTCCTTTCCGCTGTCGCCTTGGCTTGCCCACTTGGGGCTGTGGGCCTGGGATATTTAGAACATTTAACTCTAAAAAGGTGCTTTAAATAAATCTGACTTGACTGAGACGAACAGCTACGATATGTAAACAGACGTAATTAAAGGCTTGCACTTCTTGTAGTATCTAGTGGTTCCCATATGAGAGCACCGCACAGCTGTTCATACTGATTATTCTGGGCACAAAAACAATGTGTTTCTGCGACCTGTCTGAAACAGCTGTGACACTTTGCAGACAATTTTACCATATTCTGCACTCGGTTATGGTAGCCCATTGGATAAATCAAAATTGAAAGGCTTCTGAGAGGTAATCCTGCTTAGGTCATACCTAAATAACCAGAAGTACTTTGACACAGAAGAATAATGATCCATTCTTTTATTACTGGTTTGATATATGGACAAATAATCCTTGAAACCAAATAAACTCCATGAGTGATTAGTTATCACTGAGTATCCCACAGTTCTGTGTAAAACACTGCTATTGTTTGTTTTGATTAATTTAACGTGGCCCCAGCAGCATGGCTATTCATAACAGGAACATGGCGACCTTGATATTAGTCAGATACTTTCATTCCGAGCCAATTTAGAGCAAAGGCCAGCATGCCACCTCAATGCACTTGTCGATCGTCAAGTTAACAGTGCGATTACTCATATTTCCATATCACATTATACTGTAGTAATAGCATAACATCACCAATATTATCACCATATGCAGTCGAACCCATTAGCTGAATGGCAACCGCCTTGGATAGAAAACATACTGGAGTCCTGATTCCCTACCTCATACTGACATCTGCAAAACCCATTTGTTATTATAAAAAAAAAAAACAAAGGACTGAGTGGGGCTGGCCTCTTTTACGTGATCCACGTTCCTCTAAGATCGAGGTGTAAAGAAGTCGATTTGATCTAGGAGTAGTTTAGAAATGCCCCTCGTCGCACAGCATGTTTATCCTAATTAATAAGAATACCACGAATGTGGAGTATATACTGTAGGTAGATGTAAGAAGCCATTCAGTACATCATTTACTACTTCTATTTCTCAATCTCCTTTGTTATCGTGGGTTAGAAGTTTGAAAAGCAGGTCAGGGGATTAAAGTACACCTAGTCTGCAGAACTCAGATGGAAGGTATTGGCATGGAAGAGATCGATTGGATTAATTGTAATGGTCTTGGTCTTGCTTACAGCCATAATAACCATCGTTTCTACAGCGGGGTGGGCAGGCCGTAGAAAATGCCAGAAAACACAGGGCACAGGTTTAAGCGGTCACGTTTGCAGCTCCGAATGTTGATCCCACCACTTCTTTAGTGACCAGACACCCACTACTTAGACATGCATTTCTATGGAACAGTGACACGGAATAAATAACACAGACTGATGCACGTAATGCAACGTCTTCTTCCACAACCCATCTGACTCTGCAAACATACAAACACGCATTCCACACATGCTTGGTTTTAATTGCATCCAGACCTTGCTGTTTCGCATTATAGCCCTGGTCTCACACAGGCCTTTCCATCAGAGCTTGACACATTAGCAACATATTAGCCTTAGCTTTGCTCCATGAGCTTTGCCCACCCAGTCGTATATCAGCTGCACACGATGACCCGACTATATTTTGCTTTCAAATCAAATCCACGTGGAATCAAAAAGCCTGGAAGGCATCACTCTTTTGACAGGGCAAAATGTTGCCTTTGAGCTTTGCGTAACTGTGGTGGAATCAAAAAGTAAAAAGCAACACAAGTTTGGTCTGATATGTCACCGGTATACTGCTGCCACCCACTTCTCTTTTACTCTCCAATACAGAAGAGGTTACTGAGCAACGGCCGGCGTTTAAGTGGAAAACATGGCTTGACATTTTACTTCCTTTCGGTCCTTTTCAGAGAAGAAACACTACCAGAGTTTATACAGCAAGATATGCTGGGGTTAGAACAGAGGATCAAATGTTAATCCTCTCTGCTTGAGGTTAATGCATCCACAGCTCCTCACCCTCACACTCAACCCTTTGTTTATATGAAGAATCAGAAGAGTGTTCAGAAGGATGTATGCTGTTATTAGTGGATTTTTGACCTTCAGCTATGCCAGCCTCAACAGTTCTGTCGAGTTCTGCACTCTGTGCTTTGGAAATGGCATTCATGTTACATGTGGGGTTGAATTTGACTGAATATGGAACTGGAGTGAGGTAGAATGTAATTGTTTGCTCACTGCTGCATTAGCCGTGAAGTTGTCTGGTTTCTCGGTGCTGCCATATAAACTTGATGATGAATCATCAGTTCCTCTCTATTTCTCTTTCACTTCTAATTTAGTAAACAGAGAATACCAAGTTATAAAGTTGCAAGGTGTGCCTGAGGGTTCCTCAGCTCAGTCAGCTGGTTCCTGCTCAGATGTCCATTGTGTCTGTACTTTATCGTTGAGATGGAGAATCATAAATCGTAAAGTATTGGCCTGTGCACCTGACGGTCAAGGGTTAAAGCCTCACCTCTGCTATTCTACCAATGTTTATCCCTGAGCAACATTTAACTCGCAATGGCTTGGACTGGGAGACTCTTGTACTTGTAAATACTTGTAAATGGATCTGTATAAGGGTGTCTGATGATTTAAGTTATTTTATTTTTTTCGTTTCCTTTTTTTATGGGGAGAATTTACCTGCATGGAAGAAAGTCTAGCATCCTGTATCATCCTGCCATTCTTTCCAGCACCATAGCAGATCAGTAATAGCTCCTTTAACAGGCGCAAGAAGATTATCCGTCATCTGACATTCTTGTCCTCAGACGTAGCCTTCTGTGACCATAAAGCACAAGACTTGAGGTATCACAAAGTCTTAAACCCCTGGCTCTGTAGTGATGGTCTGGAATATTGGACTGCTGCACAACTTCTATGATATATTCCTCCTCCTTTTTATATTTTACATTTTTACTCTTTTGTTTCTGTTCTCCAAGTTCCTCCCAGCCCAATTTCCATTTCTATAATGCTATTTTTATTCCCGTCACTAACAGTCGTCCCCCCCACACACACACACACTATAAGAAACCAATGCAACCCCTGTTGTGACAGCTCTGAGCTCCAGGCTCTGAAACTGAAAGAAAAACAAATGATTGCGCACCAGCGGCATCCTAGGACAACATACATAGAGTCCTCTTAACTTTTCTGGTATTCATGTTGTACATTTTTAAAGAAATCTCTAATTCTTCTAAGGCTTCAGTAAGACGGGCAGATGGTCCGGTGTCAAATGATAGGAAATCACGTTTTCCTGTAGACGTTCATTAAAACGAGGAGTATTTACATAATTAGGCGTTCTTCAGCTGTTTAATCACAATAAATGAAAGGTTCTAAATGCATCCAAACGTAAGATTATTAGCTGGTCATCATTTGTAGAATCTGAAATCTCACAGAGGTTTCACAGAAGTAAGAAAAAAAAGGAAAAAAAAAAGTCTAGCTAAGACTAGGCGGCGTAGAATAGCTAATACTAGGACATTTTGACATTCTCCAGAGTGGTGCCCATTTGTCAGGAGCACTACATTAGAAGAAACCCTTCACATGTTCATTCTGCTGTCGATACTTATTTGAATCAAGCAGGATAACAAAAAGGCCAGGTCTACACTGAGATCTCATGAAGCAGTACAGCTCTATATAGTCTATATAAATGCATTGATCTTATTGGTCAACGTGTCCCTCAATGAAATAATGAAACAGAGGAATTACACTTAGGCACCCTGGAATGTGCCCTGATACAATTTTAACCACATGCACCGAGTGTGTTTACAGCACATAATATTCTGACAACTACGGAAAATAATATTTTGTCAGAATTCAGACTACATGCATATCAAGAATCAGATCATGGTAAAGGTGCAGGATTAAATAAAACTGGGCAATAGTCCTTATGTAAACTTAAAACTTATTTTTATCATTACTATTATTATTATACTTATTATATTCTTTCATTCAGATTCTTCATTTCCACAGGCATATACTTTCAGAGACTCCCCAAAAAGTGTTTGGTAGTCATGTCACTGGTGTTGCACTCAATTCGTAGGTTGCCAGATCCAACGGTATGAGAAACAAGAAACAAGATCTATGCAAACAGACGAAGCGAATTGGCAAAAAAATAAATAAAAAATCAAAATTAAAATAAAAGCTCGATCCAGCAGACCCACTACAAGATCAGATAATGACCACTTGGTCAGATAAAAAAATAGCAATGTGTATTTTCCATAGGTTTAGAGCTTAAAAGGAAATAATTTTAGATTGGCAGAGAGCAACAGGATCAGGGGGCAAGCCTAAATATGCAACTACACTTTAGAAACAAGCCCCAAAAACCCGAAACCTGCAACTACTAATATTTGTGAGTGACTTTATAGAAAAATAGGATCTTGAGTGCAAGTACACGTGCATTATTATGTGGATTATACCTGTCCAAATATGATCCTGATACTTAAGCCGTATTAAACAGAGCATTGCAAATGGGGTCTTAATCTATGTGCGCCAGGTAAAACGAAATGCATGCGCATTTTCCATTTCTTGCTTTCTTTTCACTTACATTTATTTAATCATTACAGTTATTTATAAGGCACTCTGAATTATATTGTGCTTCAAGCTGTGCTGTATAAAAATCACAAAAATTATATTTCAAAATGATCAAATATTTCTAATATCCCATAATGAAATATCCCCTGATCTTGATCGTGAGTTTTTTTGTGATGTACATGTACCTTGCTTTGTAAGCTTGGCTGGAGTAGTAATTCTGCTCTCCCCATTCGCTAGTAAATAACTACCTCCTTTTCGCCTCTCACTTCATTGAGTTCGAGTTAAGAATGAAGGCAAATCTCCACTGAGAGTGTGACAAAAAAAGAGAATGAAAGACTGTCTGTTAGTGGGAAGTAGAGGATGAAGAAGATGGGAAGAATGTGGGCTTCCGACTTCAAATGAAGTGTCAAAAAAGATCCATTGTGCATTGACATTCGAAATGCAACTTCGAGGAGTGGAACAAAAGAGCTGTTAATTTAACCCGCATATCATTGTTCGTCTCTCTGTAAGTCTTATCTGCTCTCTCAGTAAGCGGCAGTCACAAAGTCATGACACTCCAGAATGCTGCTATGTTTCTAGCTGTAAATAAATCAATAAAACTTCGTTTTCCTGCATTCTCACATGCACAGCAAGTGAGTTTGAGCATTGATGGTGAGCGGTAAGGTTTTCCGAATCTTCCCATCCCGTGGGCTTGAATCTGTAATTAGTACACCTTGCTGAAACCTGTAATTAAAACTTGAGCGGAACAAATACATCCCATTCCTACGGCGTTCTCTTTAAAGCCACTATATGAATATTTCTTAGACTGCAAAACTGGCATGCTGCTGCGAGAGGGAGAGCTTTCTGGAAAACAGCTGTTAGTCATGGTGAGAGGGCTCCTTGTTTGTTTTTCTCACATGCTGCTGTTGTACATCGTTTGTTTTCTTTCATTGACAGATCCTGGGACTCGGGGCTGGCACAAAAGGAGTTTGTTTTGAATGCATTAGACTCCATAAAGTGGCAATGAGGGCCTGTGGCAATGTCCCGAACCGTCTTTCTACCGTCTCGAAACAAGTCTTTTATTTAACATATAAATAAGCACACATAAGCTAAAACATTTGGATGTGGTTATTTATTTGTTAATATGTCTACACTCTCGCAAAATACCGATACTGAATACAAAATACAAAATATTGAAAGGTATATAATTAATGCTAGACCCTAGCCACCCTGTTGGGGACATTTGGTACTCACGATGTACTATTAATAGGCACACTCCAGTCCCAGCACCACACGCTTAGATGTTCCTCCTCCTCAGCACCACTCTACTGGTCCCACCATGCCCGGGCCACACCGGAGTGCGATGACTCCCTGCATCATTTAGTTATTACGAGACGATGTGCTTCCAATAGCTTCCTGCCGAGGACTCCTTATCTTTTTCGTTGTTCAATTGAAATTTTAGTATTTACTTATTTACTGTTAATACAACTTAACTAGTTCAACTAACATATAAACCACCCGAGGACTATGGATTCAGGGAGTTTTTCCTTGCCACTGTTTCCCTAGGCTGCCTCAATTTAAGAATGGGTTTTTTTAAATCATATGATATTGTATAGATGCTTTGAGACAATGCTCCATTGTAAAAAAAAAAACATTTTGACTTGACACAAGTGCACACAAACACACGCACACACTCTCCTGCCAAAGCTTTTTATGGATATTTCTGGCTATCAATAGGTATATTTACATTACATTATTTAGCAGACGCCCTTATCCAGAGCGACTTACAACTCATACAGTCTTACAATTCAAACAATTGTGGGTTAAGGACCTTGCTCAAGGACCCAACTGTGGTAGCTTGGCAGAGGTGGGATTTGAACCCAGGACCTCCTGGTCCAGAGTCCATTACCTTAACCACTAGGCTACCACAGTCCCACAGGTATATGCTTGATTATTATGAGCCAATATGAGCAGTCATTGCTCCTCGAGTCTCCTTGTAGTTGTCTTGGCCTAGAGTACACAAGAACGCCCCACCTTTACATGCACACACACACACACACACACATAGAAACACGCATGCAATACTATCTCTGTTGGCTTACACACCTGTTGCTAAATAAAGCTATGCCAAACTCTAACCCTAACCCAAACTCTATGTGAAAAAGGTCTTGGTGTCTTGAATGCTATAACATAAAACCTGCATTTAGTTTAAACCTTGCAGACCATCATACAGGATATTCATGTCAGCATGGGACATTTGTTCCTGAACAAGAACCAAAACGCACAGACACACATACCCAGGACCGTCACCTGAAACCAGCACTATTGCCACAACAGCGGCCTACAGCATCAATATTTAAAGGCTTTGAGCAAGCTGCCCTCCATGTCCTGTGCAAAACTGCTGCGAAATCCCCAGATGCATACAGTATAGAAATAAAATAAAATAAAATAAACCTCCTAAAAGAATGAGGAGCTATTTCTTCAGTTGATTTTCTGACCTAATTCTGTCCCCATTTCTTTCACTGCCATTTTTCTTTGCGCGAACCTGATCCCGCTGCCAAAATGGTTGCTAAGAGACAACCTAGGGGGGTGGGGGGGGGGGTTTGAGGACTGAAAGAAAACCCAAAAAAATAATGAAAGACAAACGCAAGTATGCTTTTTGAGCCTAAGAAAAAGAAAAAAAAAACGTCGTCTCTCGGTATCACTAGAGGGTCAGATGTTAGTTTTTAAAAAAAAAACTTTCAAATTGTTCTGAAAGTTAAATGCAAAACAACTGACCTATTTCTTCCTTTTCTCAACTCGGGCTTTGTATCGGAAAACATGAGGTGTTTGGTACGCCACCTGGTGGTCAGGTCATGTTAGGAATCGAGAATTAACTACAGTACATTACTGCATACGAAATAATTAGGTAAATTAATTGAATTCATATTTCTACTCTACTCTACTCTACTACTACACTCTACACTAATCACTTTCTCAGTTAAAGCTATGGGCCTAGATTTTCGTAAAGCTGCTTTGAGAAAATGCTCTGATGTAATTGAATTTATTATAATATATAACACATTGAAATTTAATAGTAAATTTAATACTAGACCTACTTAATTGTGGCTGTGAGTCTAGGTCGTAATAAATAATTTCAGTTTGTGTTGGCCTTGATTTTATAATTCATTGCTTTATGACAAAGTGTCATAATTAACATAACCAAAACAACAGACAACTTTTCATTTACATTTTTCCTTACATCTTTTAACTGTCACAATTCAGCCGACTCTTCTAGAAGCAGCATCTCTGAGCTTGGCCACTTCAAAACACAAACGTTCTTCTTGTTAAGCCATTTTGTTGTTGATTTACTGGTATCTTGTTACAACACAACATGCAGCTTCTGTTAATCTTCAGGTAATGGACCATCTAACCTGACATTCTTGTCACAATAACTCATTATTCTCTAGAATAGGACGTATCTAAGCAGCACTTTGATGAAAGATGAACCAGTTGAATGTCAGTGAGGGGGAGGGGGGAGGGGCTTTTATCAAAAGGGCCTCTTAAGCCTTGGAACTTTGTTTTTTAGGTCACACTAAAGATATATGTTGCAGGACTTGCATGTAACCAGATACCCTCAGTTAATGCCTCTGGTAGTGCTTTGACAAATCGTGAACCTTATGCACTGCTGCCACCTAATGGACCGGAGCGTTAACTTTGGTTCCTGAAGAATGTTCTGTTACATCGTTTTCTACACCTCTTTCATCTAGGACTCTCGGTTAAACGTTGTCTTCTTATCATGGTTTACTCCTTCCTTTGTACCCCCAAGTTAACCTAGTGATGAGGGATAGGTGATGTTTGTGACCTGTTTGCCCAGGTAAAAATGTGCTATGGAATGTGACGGTAGAACAACGAAGTGGCCAAATTACCGTCAGAACTTCATAGTACAACTGTGAAATAATTTATGGTCGGTTCATAGTCAACCAATTTTACAATGGTCCCACGACATTTAACAGTAGAACCACGAAGTGGCCAAATTACCGTCAAAAATTCATGGTAAAACTGTGAACTTTATGGTCGCACTGTGAAAGTTCGCAATAAAACTGTCAAGCAGTTTACAGTTTTACTACGAAACTTCACAGTACATTTTTTCCTGGAACTCAGCGTTCCAGAAATAGAGTCCAGAACAGGGCCTTGTCACATCTGCCCATCCAGTAAAACCTAAAAATTAAACGTAATAGCCACTTTCTGCTCACTAGTACACTCTGTGTCCAATACAAAGACATTTAGGATTCAGCCAGCCGGTTCAGCTCTTCCCGGGAACAAAATGTACTGTGAAACTTCAGGTACTGTGAAATTAATGTGAACTTGCACAGTTCGACCATAAAGTTCACAGTTTTACTATGAATTTATGACGGTAATTTGGCCACTTCATGGTTCTGCTGTCAAAGTTTACAGTACATTTATACCTGGGAAAATTGGTCATATTAGTTGTCGTTGTACAATACCGGTGAAAATACTTTGACTCCTTTGGAGTCACTTGTAGATTGTGAAATTCGTTCAATTTTTACTTCATTCACATAAGTTACTTCAATATTACTTCTGTTTGGATGACAACCAAACTTCGTCTGTTTGGAAAAAAGACAGCAATTAGAGATAGTATATTGGCTAACAAATGGCTGGTAATGTAACCTGGACCTGATAGTCATCAGAGTCTCTTCTCTTACAGGTAAATGGGGTGAACATCGAGGGCATGCGTCATGCTGAGGTGGTTGCATTCATCAAGCGTGGAGGGGAGGAGACGCACTTGCTGGTGGTGGATCCGGAAACAGATAACCATTTTAAAAAGCTGGGCATAACCCCTACAAGCAATCATGTCAAAGGTAGAATTCCTTTCTAAATCTTCTAAGAATATGGAGCAGAAAGACTTCATTTTACTTTAATTCACACAGGTTCCTGGGGTAACTTTTTCTTTAGTAGGTGCTACTTGGTGATTATGTTGCTGTTTGGAAACCTGGCATGTCTACATTTGTCTTGCTCCTCCCCTGAGACACTTCCAGGCAAAACAGGCCACAATTGTTTGCAAATCTAAGGTCATCGGTGACATTTCGAATCTAGAACTCGGCTTGTCGAAGCTAGTCCGTGCATTATTGAATATAACGATGAGTATATGATGTTAAGAGTAATTAAGAGATGTAGGGTGCAAGCCAGCTACTGTCAGCTATAACAGGTATAACATCTTACATTTGATGTAATTATGCAAAATATATACATTCATACTTGTATTTTTTTTCTTCTTAGAAATAAAGCACAGTTGTATTAGGCGCTTGTAAAACGTATCGCTTGGGGGATTTTAATTGTAGTTCCAGCTGTAAAAAAGAGTAACAATTCAAGCACAGGCATGTCCCTAATAAACTAATCCAATCCAATTTGGCTCAAAACATGAAGAAAAACAAGAAAATTCCACAGATCCATTTAATTTGTGTTTGTGACGGAGCACCGCCGTCTCACAGCAAGAAATTCCTGGGCTCAACCCCAGGGTGGAGCAACCTGGGTCCTTTCTGTGTCTGTGTGGGTTTACTCCGGGTACTCTGGTTTCCTCCCACAGTCCAAAGACATGCCTGTTAGGTTAATTGATTACTCTAAATTGGCATCGCCTTGTGTATGTGTGTATAACTAGTTCTGTTATAACGTTGTGTCTCACATGTACTCGAGTGTGAATTTACTGCGGCACAATTCGCCAATTTGCCAAAGAGCAGAGAGTTATGAAACAAGTCATATGAAGGCATTATGTACAGCAATGATATAACACAGCTTCTTGTGACGTCTTCAGGTTTCGAGACCCAGTCTATTAGTAATGGCTCACCAAGTCCTCGGGTCAATGGCCACTCCACCCAGTCGGCACACTCAGACCACAGCAGCCAGGACACCAGCACACAGGTGAATAGATACTGTGTATGTATGAGGGTGTTCAGAAGAAATGAGTTTAATGAGGATTCAAGCTCACCAGAAAAGAAATTGTCGCCTTGCAGGTTTAAGGTGGTAGCAAGTTTAGACTCCTGCAGATGGCATTGCACAGCGATGATCAAGCTATAAATGCCTGTGGGGTGTGCGAATCATAGATGGAGAAGAGGTGGTACAGTGCAGTGAATGTCTCATTCAGTGTATGGAAAATGAGTCGCATGGCACCGGCTAATGATTATCATAAAAGAGTAAAAAAGTAAGGAACTGAAATTCTACCAGCAGCAGGGTTTAAATTAGCCTTGCTTAATGCAATTACAGTCGAATCCGGTTAATTGGACCACCGGTTAATGGGATCAGACGCTTATTCGGACCGAATCCTAAAGTACAGAAACCAATCCTGTTATATACGTGTAATTTTATTCGCTTATTTGGACCAAAGAAGGTGAGAAGCGAATAAGAAAAAGAAGCCACAAGTCGCCACTTAGAGCGG
>JAUZST010010638.1:0-12317 GCA_034779995.1 Parotocinclus haroldoi | reverse complement strand
TCTCTCTCTCTCTCTCTCTCTCTCTCTCTCTCTCTCTCTCTCTCTCTCTCTCTCTCTCTCTCTCTCTCCCCTCTCCCACTCACACACATACACACACGCACGCCTTTTTCATTTGTTCGGATACAAGAAGTATGCTTCCTAATCTGTTCTTAGTCACATCTAATTTAAGCACTGGATTAATTTAATTAACTTCATTAGGCTACTTTTACACAGTGAACAGTCGAAGTATAATAGGTAGTGCAATCACTGGTTGTCATGTAAAGTCCATCAGCACACGTCAACAGTGCTCAGGGTTACAGTGCAGTAGGAGATGGTGTTGAAGAGGCAGAGAATGATCGTTCGGATGTATCTTCAACTTTTTCTGGACCTTCCTCTGATTCCGCCAGAGTTTTTGGCAGCATGCCCTCTTTTTCGCGTTTCTTTTGTTTCATGCGACGATTCTGAAACCAAATCTTCACCTGAGTCTCGTTCAGCTGGAGGGCAGCAGCTATCTCCACACGCCTCGCGCGCGTCAAGTACTTGTTGAAGTGAAACTCCTTCTCCAGTTCTGTCAGCTGTTTAGTGGTAAAGTTCGTGCGAACAGTGTTGGGCTGTCCAATATAACCATATTCTCCTACTTTTCCTGAGAAAAAACAGACAATAAGAAAACCATTTAAGGTCTCGCGCTTTATAAGCATTGCTAAACAAGTGATGCACATATTTGAACAATGTTGATTGTTTTGGGGTTGTCTTAATGTTACTATTAAGTTTACCTCAATTTCAGTATAGCCTATGGGATAGGTCAACCCTTTGTTAAGTGTAGTCACCTGTTTTGGGGGGGTTCCGCTTTACTTTCATCCAGTCAAACGTCTGCGCCGTGGACACGCCATCTGATAAACAGCAGGGATCCTGATGGGGCGCATCCAAAGGAGACAGACGATTTGTGCATCCCGCCACGAACGTTAGATTTGCTTGATCTTGACCATATGTAGCGTACTGAAGTTGCCCGTGTAAGTGCGCTCCGCTGCTAGTGTAACCGTCACGGTGATGATGATGATGATGATGATGATGTTGAAGATGACGATGATGGGGCTGTACAATGTTACCAGAGTAAACTATGGGTCCACACTGAGAAAACGCAGTCGTTGCATCAGCGTCCTGATTTAAGGTGTAGTGATTATAACCGGAACAAAAGCTCTGAGCTCCGTAAGTTGGATGGACGCCACGAGAGATTGATAGTGTGCCGGATGATTGGTAAGATCCGACTTGATGTGGATTATTCGAAACGGCGTCCGGTGATGCTCTACTGGTCAAGAATATCTCGCTCCCGTTGCAGTTATTCACCGTGACAGAGCACGATTGGAAAGTTGTAATTCCGTGGTCTGTATGGTATGCTCTGACAGAGCATGAACCCCCGCCGCCTCCATCACTGCCGCTCATCACTGAATAATCTAAGAAAGTACTCATTCCGGCATCGTTGGGAGCTTCTCTCTGACTTTTGCACAAATAATATTTATTCCTAAACTACGGTCTAACGGTCAACCTTCCGCCTCTTTCAATCAGCTGAGTTCTGATAGAGCTTCGTAGAGGTGATATGAATGAGCAGTGACAGTCACGTGAGTCATGTCAACCAGTGACTGCTGCATTTGCTGGATGTTGAGCTTCTATACTCTCCTGACAGGTAGTCGTTAAACAGAAAGCTTATGTAAATTCCGACCACTTGTCGATCACAGTGGCGTAAACACACCTCCTAGATACTTGTTCACTGAAAGGAGTAGTAGGACGGCACAGAGAGGAAGTGGAGGAACTGACTACACAGAATAGTAGCATGAGAACAAGTGTGAACCATCAGAGAGTCAGGTAAGATTAAGTATTAGTCAATATAAGAGTATTAATGACAATACTGTAAAGTTTTGATTGGAAATAGTCTGATATAGAAGATGTATACGTTTTTGCTTTACGAACTACTTTTGATATGTAATGTTTTGGTGTATACCACTTGTCTAGATCAGAGGCATCCAAGGCAATCCATTACAGGTCTGGCTTGGCATATTTAAATAAACATGCTACTGCGTAAATTGCATTTTTAAAATCAATTTTGGATTCGCATCTGTAATTATCATTGTCTTTATGAAGGTCGACATCTAAGATGGTGTCATGTTTCAACTACAATTTTCTGGTCATGATTGCGGAGTCTGAGACACCTAACCCCTGGGAATAGAGAACTTAGGTTTTCTAATGATCATAAGTATCATTTTCCTGTCTTTTATAATATGCTAGGCTAAGTTTAGAGAGCAATCATTTGAATGATAACGGTGATGACGATGACATTGAAGAGTTTACCAGAGTAAACTATGGGTCCACACTGAGAAAACGCAGTCGTTGCATCAGCGTCCTGATTTAAGGTGAAGTGATTATAACCAGAACAAAAGCTCTGAGCTCCAATGAAATGTGTGATATGATACGCAAGACTAGGTTTAATAAGCACACAACCCAGTGACAAAATTCCAAATGTACATTTTCGGCAAGACATTGAATATTGGAGGAAGCCAGAGGACTGGAGTAAACCCACTCTTGCAAGCTTCACACCCGGGGGTACCCAGCATATCCAATCTGGGTTCGAACCAAGGGTCCTCTTGCTCTGAAGCTCCACACCAAACTACCTGATAGTATCCAGGTAATATCCGGTGTTTATTCGCTAGTGCATTGGAGGATTTGAATGAGAGAGGTCTAGATGTATGCGCCCCCTTCTGTTTGGGAGGTGTGTATTACCAGTCAAATATAGGGCATACATCGTGAAGACCAGAAGTCCACAAAACGACAAAAAGCTCTGACATGTTTTCCCTTAGGGGCATTTTGCTAGTTCAGCAAGGATTTGCCCAATGTAATCGTGCCAGTGTTCACAATAAAGGAAATACAAAGAGACAAAGGGTTGATTTTAATGGATATATAGTTACTGATAGTTTTCGGTGTGGTGTTAATTAGCTACATTAATCAATATGTTCATTATCAGTCCCCACAAAAATCGTGGGAAATGGAGACACAAATGGGTTTTGTATGTGAGGGAAAGAGGGAGTTATAGTATACATTTTAACAGTGTGAACTGTTTTTTTATATCAAGAACTGCTACTTTCTTTTAAAAGTTGTAAAAGATAAGTTACATCGGTAGAGGTAGGGGTAGGTACAGCATTCATCATCTACACTAATCATTATATCAGTGGGCGGTCCCAGATATTTTAAGAGCGAGAGTGGGGGGGGGGCGTCCTTATAAGGTAATTGTCGAAGGACTGAATCTGAATAGTGTGCGTATATTTTTTTCCGCGCACACTTCTTCAATTCTTTGGTTAGTCTTGGTGAGAGCTTAGAAAGAGCTTGCTAAAGGAGTCCATCTATGATCTACTGCGTTAGTTGATATGCACAAAGTATTATTTTCTGTCCATTGCCTCAGAAAGTTAAGTTAAACACTTAATACAAAATACGTATGGACTATATCAATTTCATAAACCCGGCATACTCTTACAACTTTGCAACGTTACTATATTTTATACTGCAATTGCGTCTTAATTGCAAAAAAGCGAGAACAACAACAACAACAACAACATCATCATCATCATCAACAACAACAACAACAACAACAACAACAACATTATTATTATTATTATTATTATTATTATTATACACGGTGCATTCAATAGCTACCATGTAGAGCGATTAAAATGGTCTAGTATCGTGTTAACACGATAACGTAACAAAATAGATCACCCAGTCACTTCTTGATTCGTGTTTAAAGGTTTCTCAAACTGTCACGAAATAAGAGACGTAAAACCGCTTGTTTTTTTATTTGTGAAGTCGTCACTGCTCTTGTGTGTGGCTGTCACGTTCTTTGAAAGACTTGATTTATGAGTCTGGTAGCAAACAAAACAACCCAGGCATTTCCCCCACGCAAGGTCGAGCGGTTCACAGAGCGCAAATTTAGAAAGAAGCAGCCATATTGTGTGTACAGCAGGAGTTAAAATATAAAGCATTTAATATATGATAATATATTGAAATTGTTGATATTTTAAACTTTATACCACGTCATTAGTTCTATGAGAGAGCATGACTACATTTCTAATCCAACTATTTGCTCATTTACCCATGTAAATATTTTTTTCAAATACGGTATTTAATGTATGTAAGTGTTATATATATATATATATATATATATATATAACTCAGAGCCAATCGCGCTTAAATACGGTATTTGTATTTTTCACATTTCGAAAAAAGGACATATCCTTTGGGTTAATATATGCACTATATATAGCCTATTATGCATTTTCTGTAAATTGTATTAAAATACATATTTGACTCATTAAAGTGGTATCTTAACCAGGTGTTCCTGAAATTCGATTTTAAGTATAACTGACACATAAAAACCTAAAAATGAATGTTCTCATTGACTCGGATAGCATCGAAAATATCGCGCAAAAGCAAACCTGGGCCAGCAGGAAAGCTGTAAAATTATCTCAAAGTCTACTTAAGATACAAAACAAAAAAAAAGAGTGTATGCCAAAAAAATATGCCTATGACATTTTGTAATCTCACGTACGCAGTTGTATTTGAAGAGATTTTGCATATCTTGTGATAAAGAGATTGCAAAGTTATGATTGCCTTTGCCGAAGCTGATAGTGACTCTCGCTGAAAGTAACCAAGTTCCGTATCCAGAAGAGAATCCCCAATTTTTTCAAGACGATGTCCTTATCTGCATAGAAATGTCCTCGCCGACAGCTGTGTTTGTAGCATGTTCGTGACTTTTGTTTCCGCTTCAGCCGACGCTTAATCATACTTTCAGTTGTCGTTCAGAAAACTGCAGCAGAGCAGCTATATCCACGCTTTGCGACTGGCTACTTATTGAAGTGTAGCGCGGTTTCTCCCAGTTCCACAAGCTGTGTACTCTTTTATGCGATCCACAGACGCCTGGAACCTGGATAAGATGGGAAAGGGTTTACAATATTTTATAGGATGGATTTACAGTAAAATATCAAAATCACACAAGACTTTAGCCATTTATCGAGAGTAAATAAAAGTGGGGCTCGGTATTACATTACTAGGCTCAATAAAACCACAGCTGTGGTATTTTGAAAATGTATTATAAAAATATTGAGATCACCATGAGAGAATTACACAAGAGACTATGATCCTTGATTACAAAATGTATACAGAGTGACTCACGTGAGCTCGCGATGAATAGACTATGCAAAAAAGAAAAGCTTTAAGTAATTCAGTAGGCTAACCGGTCTTTTTTTTACTGCTGCTATAATTCTTTGATATCGCGTAAGATTTTTCAAAGATGGTCAAAATGTCATGCTACAACATGCATAATCCTAAAACTTACTGTCTTATTCGTCGATTGATAGTGAAAGCCTTCCGGACGGATATCCATGTGTATTCCGTGGACAATAAGGCAATGGACAGAGGGCTGCACCCATCCAGGCTGAGCTGGGCTCTCCATGATGCTGCTGGCAACCGGGACTTAAGGTTAAGGATAGTGTGTTCGACGGGAGGAGGGATAAGCGGCTATGCTAGCGTTGAGCCCTTGATTGATGAGCTCAGAAATAAGTCGACGACAGGGGGAAAGACGTCAGGCACTCGGCAAGCGACGGCCGTTTATTGATTAAGCCAGTTTCACACTCGTAATTCATGGTTTCCTTAGGTTGTCTCGCGATGGGAGGGAAGTTGCTATCGTTTGCAAATAATTTAAACATGTGACACTGTGTAAGATACAATCACGGTGCTACCAAACCTGTGGTTTACAGTAGTTTATAGTAATTCATTGAATACAAGCCTAACATTGGTAGGTCACGATTATCATCTGCCCAATAACCAGGTGTTTAAAGGAGCTACCATCTGTTCATTGATGCACAACAGCCCTGTAAACAAAACGAAGCCTCACGTGATCAGTGTTTTCATTTTCAGCGACGTGTTTTGGTGAATAAGCACAGACAAATAGTATCGCGATAAACGGATACAGGAATTAATTGCAGTTAAAGTAGCATCTGGGATGACAGGATAATTACAGTGTCCTTCCTCCACCTCAATGAGAAAATGAGACTTCTGTACATTTTTGTATTTTTAAGAAAAAATGGGTCTGGTTGCCTAAGTCGTTTTTACTATAGGTCTGTCCCAATTATGAAATCTGCTATTTACATCCAGTATCATGAGGTGACACAACGCCCCGGTCTTATTACTCTTGAATTGAGTGGGCTACAAAAGCAGGTAGATACCATAGACGGGGCACCACATTAAGTTCACTCATTCAACCAATCTAATATTTTTTGGGTTTTTGTGCATGACGTCAATACAAATGTTTAGATGGAGTATTTACTGAAAAACTGAAAAACATCCACAGACATGCATGTGCACTTAAAAAAATCACCATAGACTCTTTCGCCGTTTACATAAATTCTAACACAATTTGGTAGCATGTACAAAAGTATTGTAAAAAAGTTGTCATATTTCCCGACGTAGCCAAAATATATAGGCTAAGGCAATTATATATCCATACATCCTATTGTTAAATTATGCTCGCCAAACAATTTATTTGTAGGCTCTGACCAACGAAAAAAGATTACTACATTTTTCTCTTGCAGATTGCCTATAGTGGCCTTGCTGGTGGAAAGCGGTATCCTAAACCAGAAGTTTGGGAAGATCGTGTCACCGTGATGTCGCCCTGTGGTAAATTATCTAAATGATGAATGAATGAATGTAGTAACCGGAACACTAAACGCCACTGCATACGACATTTAAATGCCACCGAGAGTAAATTTACAGATATTTGACGCGTGTATTTAAAAAAGTGAAAAGTCAGAGTGTATCTCTAGCCGCAATGATTATATACTAAACAAAGAGTAATGGATACAATCAATCTTACTCACGAAACTGTCTGACACCCTCTTACCCCAACACATTTAAACCATTTAACTGTTCGGAAAACTGAGGGTCAAATAGATCTCATGTACATATGTTCACTTCTGTTTCAATTTCACTTAGGTTTTCGATAACAAATGTCGTACACAATAAAACGACATCAAATCAAATAATACTCAAGCGGTAAGTAGAGAAGTACGGGTTTATTATATTGTATTATACTGTTTCTATAGATAGATAGATCTGTCTCTCACTGCTCAACATATTCAATTCTCTAGAGACGCAGAGGTGTATAGTACAACTGAAAATGTGTTGTGTTTTTGATCAGCGCAAGTAATATAGCTATAAGTAATGATGTCCCAATATGATGAAAATTAAACACTTAAACCTAAAGTATAACGTATATAACGTAAATTATTGCAAGCACATGTACTGCTCACAAAAAATAGGGAATATTTCTGAATGAAATTTCCCGTAATTAAATATCTCCTAATTTTCGTGAGCAGTGTAATACGTTTCATCGAGTAAATTTGTGTCAGAAAGGCTGCAAGGCTGCTTTTAGTGACATTGGAGCTCATATTTAATTAAACTGATTTTAGTTTTTAGATACACGAATAAAGTGTATGTGTGAAACTTTTAAAAACTTTTTTTCAAATAGTAAGTTTAGTAACCTTAAAGAGTGCTAAGTCCAAATTTACTTTATTTTAATGGTTAGTACGTGTCAAATCATGTATACTATTTTAACTCAAATGTAAGTAATTTGGTGAGAACACCTCTGTAGTTTTTGTTTTCCATGTTAAGTGCTTTATCTCTCTCCGGCGGAGCTCACGGCATGGGACACCGTCACCGTATAATGGATGGGTTTGCACGAAGGAATGAGGCCTTTGCTACTAGACACTCAAGATTCAACAAATAACGAAACGTCACGCCTTACACGTGTAGCAAAGATAACGTCTATATGTCATTGTAAAATGTATATTGTACCATTTGGTAACACATGAACAAATACATCTTTTCGTTTCTTTATATCCCATATACCCAGGTGCAGCATTATTATTGTTGTTGTTGTTGTTATTATTATTATTATTGTTGTTGTTGTTGTTACATAGTTTCATATGTATATATATATATACCACCACAACTACTACTACTGCTACAACTACTACTACTATAATAATAATAACAATATCGATTATTATTGTTAGTAATATTATTATTATTAGTAGTAGTAGAAGTAATAGTAGTAGTAGTAGCAGTAGTATTAATTGTAATTGTAATTAATTGTAATTGTAATTAATTTTAAAAATGTAATTGCTAGCTGTGTTATACAATCTTCTGAAATTTGCTACTAAAGCAAACACGTTATGAACACTTGTTTTACCATATTTATTATTTTTAAACGTTATCACCTGGAGCAGCATGAAACAATAGCAAAACAAATTTCAGAAAATAAAGTTCAATTTCTAGTTGTTTTCTTTCACTTACTCTTCATCCCATGATTGTGTTTGTGTTCTATCAAGTAACCTCGGCTTTAACCATTTGCCAGTTCGTTTCGTGTGCATATTCATTTATCCCCACGTTCAACAGTACACAATATACTAAAAAGTTAATAGTCCATTAAAATACAATAAATAACGTCCTGCACTGTATGATTTAGAGCAGTATAAGCCCCTAAGAAATCCAGCTTGTGGGTTATCCTCATTGTAGTGCAACAAATCGCAGATTCGAAAACAACAACAACAAAAAGATTGTTGACAGTCTTTAAACCTTCACATTCACAATAAAAAGCAAAATGCTTAACATTACCCTGTTAACCTGTTTATCATATACTATATATGCCTGTAGTATCCAACTATACATATTTAAACGGACAACATGAGACTACAGGCCAGTAAAACTTAAATAAAAAAAAAAAACTAAAAATTACACTTGTATGTTGCAAATAAGCAGCAAATTTTGACCGACAGCGTAAAAGGTATTCCATAAGTTTACAAGTGTGTGAGTTTAGGCGCTTCTTGAATTCTTCCCTGAGAGTAGTGCGGTGTAAGGTCTGAGTACGTGCATTGGGTTGTCTCCATTGTCGCATTGTGGTGGCTGTTCCCCATGCTTATTGCGCCATTGTAGTCAATATTGGCATGAGTAGACTGTGGGAGCTGTGGCAGGCTATACGCCGAACCCCCGGCGTGCCCTATGCCGTCCATGTAGCTCCCATTGCCACCAACATATAAGGCGGTGCCGTGCGCATGCGCGCCGTAGTTATTGTTACCTTGGAAATGCTGCGTGTCGTACTCAGTCGTGCCAGATACTGACCCCGGATACGCCTTCTGAGAAGGCGGGCAATTGCTCACGGTCGGCGGATATGATGTAGGAAGGCTATAAGCGTTTGGCTGATCTTTGCTGTATGATGTTGGTGACGGCGCGTCATATGGAACGTTGTTAACCAAGGAATGCAATGAGCTGATATATCCTCCTGCCCCTCCGGTCGTAGCACCAGACGTCGGCGGAACCGGGCTGTTCGGAGACTGTGCCCCAGGGGAGGGTACCATCCCAAGCCCTTTCTGGTCCTTTTTGTACTTCATTCGGCGGTTCTGAAACCAAATTTTTATCTGGCGCTCAGTCAAGTTGAGCAGACTGGCCATCTCCACTCGTCGGGGACGGCAAAGATAGCGGTTGAAATGAAATTCTTTTTCAAGCTCAACGAGCTGCGCGCTTGTATAGGCTGTGCGGGCGCGCTTAGAAGCTGCTGAGCTGGACGGGCTCTTGTCTTCGGAAAAACTCTCCGCTGCGTATATACAGAAGAGAACCCAATCAGTTTACAGAACAACACTTACCAGATTAATCACTAACACCTCCATGAATACATTTTTAAGAATTAGCTAAAAATATTTTTCCTTTAAAGTTAAATCGTTAAATATCCTGAGGTCTGTATGCAATAAAATACATCTATAAAATTGATTTACGGAACTATGCACAAAATAGTTGTCATAGTCTGCTGAATAAATTTTACTTTATGTGACAATTGTCATATTTTAGATAGAATTATCATGTTATTTGCCATTACATACGTTAACGCTTTAGATTTTTCTTATTCTCGCTTAGTAGATGAGAAGAGGAACTCGTCAGTACACGTTATATAACTTGCACATTAATATAATAAATACACGAACGGGTATGGCCTAAATATGTAAATATATTTTAGTAAGGTTAAAAATTGACTGATTTACATTTATTTTACAGAACCGGAATCCCATTCTCTTCACACTAATATAGGATATAGTACAGTGTTTGCTTGTATCAATTGGCTATTACATTTACCATTAAGCTTGCATTTAAGCATAAATTTACATTCACAATTATGTTTAATAATACTTAAAATAAGTTTTAGATTTAAATAAATAAATCAATCAGCGCAAAATTAATGTAGTTAATTTGCATAGTTTGCCCTATATAGGCAAGCTAATGTATTTATGCTTGATTATGAATGTATTATGTAATTATAAATTACAATATAAGTTTGTACATTGGTATGATTTTTCACTGGCGGATGCATCCATAAATTAGTATTATTGCGGCAAGCTTGTTACTTCGTATTTATGTTATCCTTGGCAACAGGATATGGATGTTGATTCTTGTCTACGACACTGTTTTATTGTCCCATATTAAGTCCCATACTATAATATAATGTAATATAATCAAGCCTCTTCTGGACAGAAAAAGTAAAAATGCACATAATTATGCGAATTGTAGACCCTTATTTTGAAGGTAAAAAACTCTCCAACTAACTATTAATTTTAAAATTAATCCTCAATTAATCCTATCTTATAATTAATAAAGTGAATATGAGGTGGTATGTAGCGGTTCGATCTGGTATGTCCATCCAAGGTCTTGTCGACAACCTGTGTGTACTAAAAATACTACGGTTCAGGACACCCGTCGGATGTAATGCTTTATAAGTTTATAACTGATATTCGGATTTTCGCTACTAACGAACACATTATGGTGAGTAATTTATATGGTACAGCAATTGCTTTGCAACACTAAATCAGCGCAGGCTAAATTTGTATCCATCTGAAATAGGTCTACATGAAAGCTATAAATTATGCAGACTAATCGTTTTAATTACCTGCAATGGTATTATTTACTTTCTGCTTGGTGTTCTGTCGTGATTCCTTCATCCAGGGGAATATTTGCTTGCGGGTGTCTGACGTTGGGGATACGCGTCCTTGATTCTTCGCACTCTGTCCATTGCTTGCCTTTTGGTCTAGAGCACTAGATGATGGAACAGTGGGTTGAATATCGGATGCCGGAGTTGCTTTAGTAGCGTGCAGACTACCCTCAGAGATCTCACTGGATTTGTGTAGGGGGCGAGTAGGAGACTGTAAAGAGCATGCAGGTCGATGGTAGTCACTTTCCACATGAAGGGACGGGATATATTGCTGCTGATTGGCATCATAACCTAACCCATTTGCACTTTGATAGGGGTAGCCGCTGTAAATTGCCGAACCGTCGTAGTAGGTCGCCTTTTGCATTTCGACGTTTCCCAATGTTTATTTCACTAGCTGACAGGGTCCTGACACCTTCGTAGAACATTGGTACGATGTAGTCAGGTGACGCCCCTCCTCCAATGGGCTCCTCGGGTGTACCTAAAGCGAAAAAAGATACGGTGGGCGAAGAAAATGGGTCCTATCCATCTTACTTTTCAAAGCTTGGTTGACATTGAAGAGCGCTCGGGAAGGTTCGCTCGCTACTTACCTTATGGTGGAGTGGAACAATTCCCAACATAACCCAGCAAACACAGAAAACAACACTGATCACATGCGAAACATAAACATAAATTCATTTAAAGTGTACAGTTTCTCAGGGTTTATACTTTTTCAAGAGAGGTTTTCACAACATATCGGTCAACAATCTACACTGATACGACAATAGTGTCTCCGAAGAATAATCAAACAAAATTGAGACCACCGTGACCTGAGAAAACCCATATGTAATATTTATTGGCAATTTACTCTTGAGTCCTACTTTGGCGTTTCTGTGCGTGCCGATCACTTGACACCGGGTTTCTGCACGTGCATTCCGTTTGGTAAGGAATTTCGTATTTTCTCATACCGGACTTTGCAGCCAACGTGCCACAGCTGCCCATGACACCATAACGACCGCAATCCCCTCAGTTTGCAAACGCACAACAAAGATGGATGGAGAACCTGAAAAACCGGGCGGCCGTGCGTCTCTATGACCACGCCGTGAACCTTTGGTTGGCAGCTCATAATAATGGCTGCTGTCTTGCGCACACACCACTGGTTGATGTATGAGGGTTACCAGGTTAGAGTGTACTGAGAGAGAGATTGAGTATTAGTAACTTATCGGAGACAGCTTGTGTGTTAGCACCCAAAGGCAAGCAATTATCAGAAAAAAAACAACAACAACAA
>JAUZST010010637.1:0-12317 GCA_034779995.1 Parotocinclus haroldoi | reverse complement strand
TGTGTGTGTGTGTGTGTGTGTGTGTGTGTGTGTGTGTGTGTGTGTGTGTGTGTGTGTGTGTATATATATATATATATTTTTCTTTTTAATTTTCTTTTTATTTATTTATTTTTTTAAATTAATTATTATTTATTTATTTATTTATTTATTTCCCTCAGTTTTCTCAGTCTCAAATCTAGAGATGGCTGTCCATGTCAGTTCCAGTATTTGTACATTTACTGAAATACTTAGACCAGCCTTCTAGCACCAACAACCATAGCACTTTCAGTTACCTTAATCTCCATCTTCTTCATTCAGTTGCTGGGTCTGAACTTGAGCATGTCGTCTTGATCATGTCTACATGCTGCATGCATGTTGCTAAAATGTAGGCGAACATAGCATACCTAATGAAATGTGGGAGGCTGATATGGTACATGTGCTATACATGGTATGTAGAACATGGGGACTGGTGATTAAAGGACCATTTAGGGCACCACCCGAAAATTACGTTTACCTCACGAGGTCAGTGAATAAAATGCGATTGACAGCTTTAAGAACCTGCGCAGTTTGACATCCCTAATTTATAGATCTTGTTATGTCTCTGTGGCTGCATCATCTCACAGTTTTTGTGGACTCTCGCTTGTGTGTTAGCTGGGGAAATAACCCTAACCCAACTCTAACCCTCTCTACTTTAAAGTAATACTTCTTTAAGCAAGTCCATCTGGTTTATTCAGTACCTTTAGCCTTTGGTCTCATTCCATGCAGTTTTCCTAACATGCTTTAGAGGTAGCTAGGATTAACACAAAAGGAAACCTGCCAGTGACATTAAAGAAGTGGGTTGCAGCCAGTGTTTGCCTTTTCCTCTGGTGTAGTTCACTAGCTGAGCCGAGTGCTTGCCTCTGTTGGGCAGATATTATCCATCACTGTAATTCATCTTGCTTTGAGGCTGCAGTGATCATTAATTAGCTTGGATATCCCTTTAGTCTTTTAGCTGTCATGACGCTGTAGCTGCTAGCATCATCACAGAAATAGCATCCTACCCACTGAGATTTTGATTACAGCGATTTAATGCCATATGTCACTATGCAAGCAGTTTCACTCGCTTTGTCTAATTAATATCAAATTCATTAAGTTTTCAGTTCTTTTCTTGAGGTCAATTGATTGCAAATAATAAGTTGTACAAATGGAGGTGGAGGAGGGTAATTGATTAATACCAGAATGTGTTTAATGACCATCTGATTAATTTCTGCTGGTAACAACAAAGGTCTTAACAGTTATAATAAATAGTAATTGAATTAACTCTGGATTTTGCATTCATTCGTCAGTCAGTGCTGCGGATACACTGGCCGGTTTGGGAGTTAAGAAGCAGAAGTCCTGTGTGGATGTAAATAACTACCTTGCCAGTCGTGTGCTTCCTTGCTTGTAAGCTCAGGTTTGAGACGGTTGTAACTCAGTTAATTTGCTTAGGGACATTTTTTTGTCCTTGTTACTTGTGTTTGTGTGGATGACTTCCCGCTACTTATTTGTAACAAGCTGTGAATGCTGGTTCACATTTACTCGTTGAGGTTCATCTGACTCAGAGTATCCAGAGTAAACTCACAGACACCTGGAGGACATGGAAACTCCACACAGGTGGAGCCCACGCTTGGGATCAGATCATGGTTCTCCGGAGCTGTGAGGGGAGGTTTAAGTGGGCTTGTCTTGGGTTTGTATTTTGTAGGACTAGACAACGAGAGTTTGTTTTACAAGGCAAACGGTTTGGTGAACAGAATTTCAGTCATTCCTCACAGTTTTAATCTTTTAATTGCTGGACACTAAAGATTAATTTCGTTTATTTTCATACAAGACAAGCATTTATTTCGAAATGTTATTCCTCCAAAATAAAATGCTTAACACTTTTACTACTCATTTAAGATGAGCTGATGCTACAATAATACATTTACAATTTAATCCTGTGTTTGTAGTCGTCTTCTTCTTTCGGCTACACCCTTTAGGGGTCGTCTACGTCCCCTGCCTCCTCTACTGTTACACCAACAATCTCCATGTCCACCTTCACTACATCCACGAACCTTCTCTGAGGTCTCCTCTTCTCCTTCTGCCCAGCAGCTCCATCTCCAACATTCTTTGTTCAATATATCCACTACTCCTCCTCAACACATGTTCGAACCATCTCAACCTGGCCTCTCTAGTTTTGTCTCCTTCACGGTCCCTCTGATCTGCTCATTTCTAATCTTGTCCATCCTTTGTCACTCCCAACAAAAATCTCAGCATCTTCATCTCCACCATCTGTGTTTACAGGCGTTACTTTTAATTGCAATGGACTAAAGTGTTTTTTTTTTTTCTTTGTTTGTTTGAGAACATATAAAATTTGCACTTCAAAAATAACATTAGTACTCGCTAACTGAGCTCATTTGCACCGTCCCTAGTTGGTATTATTCCATTGTGTCCTATGTTCTATGTTCAGTGCTGTTATTTAAAAGAAGTAATTCAGCATTTAGACTCTTCTTTCTGCAGACGCTAATTAGATCTTTTTATAGTCTGCAAAGCTGAACTTTTGTTCTACATCATTTATTTATTGGTTGGTCTTCAGGATTTTGATTCTCTGCTCAGAAATGTTGACCTCCATATTGGAATTAAATTAATCCTGGATTTGTTTCTAGTAGTCACATGGTAAGGGAAATACATTTTGTATAGAAAAAAACGAATCGAGATACATCGATAAACGTCGCCCTCTCAATCGTGGTCGATAATCGATCCCTAGTGCCAATTATTCTATTGATAAAACAATGGCATATCAAATCTAAGGCTTTTGCGCCCAGCACTATATATTTAATAAAAAGGTGTGTCTAATAGCCATGACCCTTTTGTCCTTGTTCTCTAGCACTCCTGTATGATTCGACAAGACTCTGTGCTTCAATAAATTGCTCCTAAAGACGCGTCTTAAGATCTGTCGTTACTTTTTATATTTGCTCAAGTGTTGCTTTGAGGAAAAGCAGCACATCGTAATTAAGACCACGATGTCGACGTGCTGTTCAAAGGCCTGGTGGATCCACGTGCACTTAGAGCTCTCGCTGATGGCAAACTGCACTTGGCACGTGGAGTTTCATAAAATATTAAATTAACTCACTTTACGAGCTGGCAAACCGCTGGCATGTCAGCAGAAACAGGTAATATTCAAGTAAGTCTGCGAGGCTGCATGCAGGCGGGGTGACCCCTGGGAACCGTTCATGCATAATGCAGCAATAATGTATGATCTATTTGCTTTAATTAAGCTTTTATTTACCTTTCTGAGCGCTTGCTTAATCTTTACAGTAATAGAGATCGGCACGGCGCACGCAGCAGCTGTACATGTTACCCTAGAGAACGGTTGGGCAGATCATAAACGAGACTGTGCTTTAAAAGCATCTGAAGTACATTTTGTGTTCATTTAGTATGTGTAATAATTTGTGCTGATAAACACTATATTAACAGCGCACTAATAGCGCTGAGGTGTCCCCCCCCCGACGTTAAAAAGTCCAAAAGGATGGCTTCCCTCAGCCGCATAAAGCACACGCACACACTAGGTTCTGATTCAGGCCATGCCTTTTCTATACACTCTCCACAGGTGTGCAGTTGCCAAGGAGACCCGGGTTCGCAGGCCTTCCTCCCACATGTGTGCGCTTCCCGCACTGTTATGAAACCCTCTCATCTGTTTTGCTCTTAGACGACTGAATACTTATTTTTCATGCTGCCCTTGCATGAGTCAAGCTCCCATTGTCAGGACCAGGGTTTTAATTTGTACCTGCAATGGTCTGAATGCCTTTAGTGCGTGTAGGCTGGCGTTTTAGATTCGAGGATTATAAAGCCATATTTAAAACGTACCAAATACTTAAAGCTATACAGTTGCTGTTTCTCGCTTGCAACCCTAGGCAGCAACAGCTAGCCGCTACTAAATGCTCCAAAACACTTTAGTGATTCATATCAATTATTAAAGCGTTAATGAATTATTGAGCGCATATTCAATACCCAGGCAGCACTCAAATACAGTTCATCCCGGTCAAGGTTTTAAATCCACAAGTAGAGGTCTTCTAGTTTGACTTATGAATCTTCTGCTTTCCAGGAAAGATATCCTCCAGCCTTCTTGGTTGTTTTACATGTATTATATTTAACACAAAGTAGTTCCGTGGCTGCAAAATGTATAGATACACTTGCTGGATGTTTGATCCGGTACAGCCGTTCATCTGCAGGGTAAATTAAATTGAATTTCAGATCTCGCTTATTTTACTGATGATTCTAAGGACAGCCATCTCCGGGGTTTTACGTTGGTTTAAGAGAATATCCAGTGAGCAGCAGTTCTCTGGTCGATTCTAGGTCAGAAGAATGGCCAGAATGGTTAGAACTGTCAAAAGGGCAACCATACGTGAAAGAACTATTGTTACCACTGAGTTGTGTATGACAGCATGTCTGAACAAACCTTAAAGCAGATGGGCTACAGTAGCACTGGACAGCTGAGAACAAGCAACAAGGTCTGCAATTCACACAGGGTTATCCAATTAGAACAATAGAAGATTCTAAAAACACTCTCTGGCCTGATGAGTCTTGATTTCTTCTGCAACATACAGATGGTAGGGTCAGAATTTGCCATAAAGGAAACGAAGGCATGGAGCCAGCCTCTAAGTCAAAGATTCAGGCTGCTGCTGCTCATGTAATAGTGTGGGTGGTGTTTTCTTGGCATACTTTGGGCATCTTAAAACATTTAGGACATTTAGCAGACGCCCTTATCTAGAGCGATAAGTTAAACAATTGACCTTGCTTAAGGACCCAGCTGTAGCAGCTTGGCAGAGGTGGGATTCGAACACTGGACCTTCAGGTCCAGAATCTTTGGTTACCAGTACCTTAACCACTAGGGTACAGCAGCCCCCAAGAATCAAAACCTAAGCACAATAATCAGTCATTAACCATAACTGAAGCAGAATGTACAAGCAATCGTAATATTTAATTTCAGATCGTAACGCACAGAACTCCATCCAAGTGACCAGCATGATATGGACTTTCGCAGTGTACCGCCCAGTGTGTTCAACCAACTGTGGTCTCCTAACTCAAATGCTGCATTAGCCAGCTCCACAGACAGCACTAGCACCTTGATAGCATATCTTGTACCACCAAAAACAATTTAGCATAATATAATTGAGCTTAATTAAAGACCACAGCTTGCCTGAGTAATGTTGTTGAGTATTGTTCTGGTGGTTACTTCTAACAGGACAACACAACATTCACACACAACAAATCATTTCAACCTGGGTTCTTAAACATAACAATAACACTGTACTCGAATGACCTCCACAGTCACCGGTGGTGGAAGGGAGGTGCTATCATGTCAAAATTTGTTTTCAGCACCTTGTTGAATCTGTGCCACAAAGGATTAGGATAATTCTAAGTGCGAGCAGTGAATACAGCTGTTTCATTGGCATACAAAGACAGCCCCTGGGTAGGGAGTATTAAAACAATATTAATGCTGGACTAGCACCCTTTCCATGGTGTACCTCTGCTTATACCCAGAGTTCTGGGTCCATGCCCTTCCATTGGAACCAGATCATGATAAGCAGGGGCAAAACAGGATACTTTGCTTTGCTCATTTATAATTTTTGCAACTTTGTTTGATACGAGTTTGAATCAACTGATAAATCCTGGTCTAGCAGTCATGTTCTCCACGGTACAAGCACGATATTGGGACCTAGTGGGTAAGACACTGGAGTATGGACCAGAAGGTCCAGGGTTCAAATCCCACCTCTAAAAAGCCGCCAGTGTTTGGTCCTTGAGCACGATCCTTAACCCACCATTGCTTGGATCAGTAAGTTTCTCGGGATAAGGTCTGCTAAATGCCATAAACGTAAATGTGTTGAAGCAGTGTGACGCTTTTCACCCATACGTGGTCCACCTTGTGAGTCTGCAGTTTCACAGCAAATGCAGTCACTGCTATGAATACCACTAGTGAGAGAGGTGAGAGTTTGATCCACTGCTGTGATAAAATATATGTTCAGAATACAAACGTATCAATGTTGTAGTACAAACTGCTTAATATTATGTGCGACTGTTTCGCTCAAGAGTTGAGGCAGTTCCGTTAAATATGCCTTCATGCATAATGGCCAGCATTCAACATTTGGCCATTCAGTCTTTTCCACGCTACTAAATAATGGCCTACTCAAAGTAACAAATTGTGTTTAAGCACAACCTACGTTATACCAATGCTACTGCAACTCTCTTTCTCGATTCAAATAGTCATTTAATGTTAGTGCAGCTCTCACTAGGAGAATCAGTTCAGAACTGAGCTGAACTTGCCATGTGTTCGTACCTCTGATAAACAGTCGCCAACTTTATTAGGAACTACAGTTGGCATTTAATTATTTTTCATAGAAATTCAGTATGAGTACAGTTTATGGCTTTTAAAATGGCCTATACGGATCGTGTTTATGAACCATGTGGTCTAAAGCCTCCAGAGACACAGTTCAGATCTATATGCCAGGTCACCTGTTTGAGGCAATGCCTCTTAATGTGTCTGGTTATCTATTTGTCATGCTACTTCACCCAGGACTTTTCAACAATAATAGGAAATTAAAGGTGTGTGCCTTTTTAATGCTGTGAAACAAGGTGTTATCGTAGTCACCTACTATGTTTAGGGTACTATTTCAGAGTATTTACAGAAACAAACTGTGTGCAAAAAATTGTCAAGAGACACCTATGAAAACAAATCTGTTGTACAGATTCGTGGAAATTCTTAATAATTATAGCCAAATCTGGTACGTACCGTAACACTTATGAGGAAGCTGTGCTGTACCCAATATTAATGCATTTGTAAAAAGTACTACAAACAAAATGTTCAGATCAACCAGGTGATACAGAGACTCTGGGTGAATGTGATCCAGTTTATATAGTTATAGCTGAGATGCGTACTACCTACAATAGGACAGGCACATTGACTTATGAACAGCATTTACAGCTTGTTACAAATAAAAGTTGTACAAGCGCGAGTAACTTACAAGCTCTTTTCTCTAGTCCAAACATGAGCTAACAAGCAAGCGAGCACACTGCTGGTAAGGTTGTGAAGACATCTGCTCTTTAACTCGCGCCTCTGCTCGTGGATCCACAGTGTTGTTTGGCTGTTTATGTGACCAGCTGTTTACAGAGTGATTAAACACTCTGCGTTGCGTTTCCATCCAATAGAACCCCATGGGATAGGAGGACTGCATTGTACAGGGACATTGCCGTTTTGAGTCTCTTTATGACCTCAATATCCAGAGTTAAGGGATTTTTTTCAATTTCCTATTACAGTTTATTAGCACTTTTAATACCGCCGCCATTATAGCAAACAGATGTTGATCAGATAAACGGGTCAGATGTTAAACAGCGCATGTGATTAAAATGTAAACAATGGAAAACTGACTGATGACAGGTAATTATTAAGATCCCTTCATATTGTTACAGGCACCTTAATTAATTCTATTCAATGTGGATTAATAAGTGCATGTGAGGAGCTATCTGTCTGACTGCCTTCATCTCATCTTCACATGTAATATCACAGTCACTCCTGTCAGTGTCACTAAGAGTTTATTCTAATGCGAGACATGACTGTCACACTTCACATGCCCTGACCCGTTTTTAGTGCGGCGGTGACTTTTGTTCTCACCATCTCATTTCAAGGCAGAAATCGGATAACGTAATTGGCTTGTCAGGTTTGGGCTCCGATTCAGGATTGGCCCGAGATTTTCTTTTAAGCCAGACAGTACATTTATTCGTTTGAAGTGTTGGAATGGATGTAATACCTTGAGGACAATTTGATTTGAATTCAGCCACTGTTTGAACTCTTTTGAGATGGCCACAGAAGATAAGAAAATGTCTTGTAATTGAATTGGGTCCTGAGCAAACTGTGACAGGCATTCAAAAATGTAAATTATGAGCTTTCAAGTAGCAACGGGCATTTTATATCTTTATCTGTAAATGAGTTTTGAATCAGAGTATCACGGCGGAAGGAACGAGCGAGTCACCGGTCTGGTCCAGTGAATGAAAGAGTGGGAATCACTAGCAGATTTACTAGCGGTTCGGAGAGTCGAGGAGAAGGCGAGTCTTTAATTTCCCACTAGCGATTACTAAAGTGCTGTCTTAGCTTATCCTGGTGGCGGAATGAAGTAATTTACCAAGACTAATAACTGAGGGTGTGTTCACACTTGTCTGGTTTGGTTTGATTAAAATGAACCCTTATTTGCTCACCAAAGAACACCACTCCACATGAACCATGACATGAACCAAACACAGGGTAACTGTTACCAGCAGCATCTCCTTTAAATACATATAATTTAACATAACGTGCACTCCCACTTTACTTTAATAGAAGCACCTCCTTGTTTCTACACTCATTGTCTATTTTATAGACAGTTCCACTTACCATATAGATGCACTTTGTAGTCCTACAATTACAAGCTGTAGTCCATCCGTTTCTGTTCCTACTTTGCTAGTCCATTTTGACTTCAGAACCCTTACATGTTCACCAGAGATGTGGTGGCGCTGTGTTACTGTGTGATATCCTGGTACGATTGGATCAGACATAGCAGTGCTGCTGGAGTTTCTAAATATCTCACTGTCACAGTCATTGCTGGACTGAAAATAGTCTACCAACCAAAAATGTTGAGCCACCACAGTCATAAAGGATGACATCGATGAAGGATTAGAGGATGACTAACACAAACAGCTACTGTCTTTGATAAACAAAGCATGAAAGTAAAGAAACCGCTAGACTACAGTCCATATTCTACAATCATTGTAGAACTACAAAGTACATCTATTTGTTTACTGAAACTGTTCAAATCTATATAAAATGAATGTAGAAACTGATGTGTACCTAATAAAAGGCCGGGGGGTTGTATATAGCTTGAATGGGAAAGGGATCGTTCACCCAACTCTATCAATGCACGGTTTTATATAGTAGTTTGGCCATAGCCTACTTGTTTAGTTGTCAGAGGTTTCATAATAAACTTTTTACAAGCTTTGCAGAGATCAAAATGAATACTGTACACTCTACTGTAATAGTACAGTATTGGTGCAAACCAAACCATAAGTGGGCCAGGACCCTGTTAATAACATCCTGTGGGTTACTTAATTTGACTAAATTATCAAACTTATTGACAATTAACAAATGATCAATATTCATTCCAAATGACAGGGTACTCAAGCATACCTGATTGTTCTTGTTATAGGAGGGAAATTGCCCGTTACACATCAGTCCAGGCGTCCTAGCCGCCATCTCGTCACGGCATGCAGTCTTTTGTACACAGAACAGGAATTTGTAGGAGCTGTCTGCGAGTTAAAAGCATATAACAATACCAGCACATACATAACACAGCATTAATGTGAAAGTTTGAATAGCTCGGCATGTTTAGTAACTTAACCTCATAGAAGTTGTACAGTCAGCATGTGAATTTATTCATAAGCTCCATTCGGGTTTTTTTTTCTTTTTCTTTTCTTTTATTTTTTTTAATACCAGTGCGAACTTTAGCAAACCAGGACTTTAATGTGATCTTTTTTTTGGGTCCAGATCAAGTTAAACTCACCTTTAGAGTTAATGGATTTTTTTGCCTCTTTGGTTCAGCAGTCAGAGAGTCAGTTGTCATTATTTGAAGAGTCACAGGAAGTCGAGGCAAATTAGTGTCACCAAAATAGGTGATGTCAAACTTAGGTGTGAATAATTGCGAGTCAAGTGTTTGATTTTATAATTGTGTATAAAGACATTTGTTTTTTTGTTTTTTTTAAATCATTTGATCAATATGTTTTATTTCATTTATGGCTTGTTAACATTAAACACAGCAGCTACTTTCATTAGTGAGGTGAAAATAATGGGGAGTCTTGATTTGGTTGTTATATGCACCACGTATGAGCCTTGAAATGGGACGGTTGGATAGTTATAATTTATAGCTCATAATTCTAGAAGCCCAAGTTGTCGTGATTAACCAGTGTGTTATATAAGGGGGGTTTATGGGGACGTTGCAGGAAGAAAGACTACCATAAAAATGGAACACTGCCACGACGTCATGATTGAAAACTGCCAAAGGTAGGTTGAGTTATTGGTGTTTAAATGAAGAATAGAATATTTTGCCAATCACTCATCGTGAATACAACTGTTCGTGTTTAGAACTTAAAATTACGTTTCTGTCTTGATTACAGGTGCTGCATAGCTCCTAAATAATGTGGTAATAGTTCTAGTTTGAACAATAAACAGTAACGGGCTAGGAAATGTGCTGTAAAGTTGTTTTATCACAAGTTTCACTAAGCAGTAGCCTACTTAAGGCTAATAATTTAGGTTGAAGGGGTTCAGCAGAGAAAAATAGGCTTGGACTCCTGTAATATGCTCTGACCTAGATAACAGTAAATGTATGTAATGGCATTGTTCCAGAAACTCAGTCACTGGCTTGGGAGAAGGAAATATAATGAATTAGAAGGACCATTTGTGGGATAACTTGCATTTTTGGGAAAATAAGTCAGAGATGAACTAGTAAGAACCGTTCGCGTATCTGCTGGCCACAGTTCTGTCGATGTTTGTGCATCTTTAAATTATGTTATCTCATTCTTAGTTAAGATTTTTTTTTTCTGTTGAATTAAAAATCAATTAAATGAATCTGCAATCTAACCACAGTAGGAAATGTGGGGTTAATTGTCTTTATTATTATTGAAAATTATATTATTATTATTGGTGATTAAAGTACAGGAATGTGTCATTTAACGTCCATCTGCTCACCGTTCATTTGCTTTTATATATTGCTTTATAGTATTATAAGAAATTATAATAGAAATTAAACTTTTTAAACTCTGGACATTGTCGTTGTAAAGGCCAGTTAACACTTCGGCGGTGGAAGAGTGGAAGTCCATCGTGTGTGTGTGTGTGTGTGTGTGTGTGTGTAACTACCTTACAGGGAGGAGACTTTTCAGACTCCTCTAGTGAGTAGTGAGAAATCTAGTGGCTTTTTCTACTGATCATTCCTCTAAAAACAAATTGCCATCACTGTAGGATGTGTGCTCGGTTCGAAATTGAGAGATGAAATGTGTGAAACTTTTTTGTGCAAGTTGCTTAGATTTATTTGTGTGACTTTCCACAACTTGTGTATGGTCATCCGAGGCTGTGAAAATACACTGACAGTGATGGATCAGGATCAGGATCAGATTGTCCAGCAGTTGTTGTGGGATCCTCTTCATATTCATTTTAAAACATCCACTAATGTTTGTGAGCAGTGTATTTGTATATGCATGTATACAATATGCTTAATTAGCTCCTCTACGCATTATGACCAGAAAAATGTGTCTCTGTTATTGTTTGCTTGCTGCTTGGAGTACTTTCGCAAACGTGTACGAGTTGGGTCACACGACTCGGTTCAGCCAAAATTCAATGCACAATTCAGTACACAGTGATTCAGTGTCACAATCACCCTTTCCCAGAGAGAATCTGCACTGTTTGTGTTTTTATTTATTTTTACATCTATGGTACTGAATTCTTAGTGCAAATAAGTCGCCCCTAACCTAAAAAGTATATTCTTGACAGCCTACCAAAAATCCAGGATTCAACCCGAAATCCTGTCCTGAATCATCCAGAACACATCCTGCAGTTAGTTTAGCATTGAACTCATTAATATAGTCTCTTTTCACTTTCAATTTATTACCCATAATATTTTTCAACCTTTTGTTATACAATAACCTGTGTTGATGGTTTTGGCCAGCTGTAGGCTAATGTAAGTTTTAAAAAGTAAACTTTATTTATTATATGGCTTTTTGGCATAATTTATCATTTGGAACGAATTAACCGCGTGTACGTGTGTGTACGTGTGTGTACGTGTGTGTACGTGTGTGTGCGCGTGTGTGCACGTGTGTGCGCGTGTGTGCGCGTGTGTGCGCGTGTGTGCGCTTACGTGTGTGTGTGTGTGTGTGTGTGTGTATGTATTAGGTATTGGGCTTTATTCAGCAGTGACATTTTAAAGGCGAGAGCCTGAGCTGTATGAGGACCTGGATACTCTTGATGAGTTATTTACTTTTGTTCCTAAACAGATTATGTAGGGTCTAACAGAAATAAGGCTGTAATTAAGCCCATTGAGAAATCCGGCCTGAGGCAAGGGCTGCCTCTGCTTCCCATGGCAAGAGGAAAATAGGAGCAGCAGTGTGAGAGTGTGTTACTCGTAGGAAAGCAGCAGTGTGAGAGTGTGTTACTCGTAGGAAAGCAGCAGTGTGAGAGTGTAATACTTGTAGGAAAGCAGCAGTGTGAGAGTGTGTTACTCGTAGGAAAGCAGCAGTGTGAGAGTGTGTTACTCGTAGGAAAGCAGCAGTGT
>JAUZST010010636.1:0-12318 GCA_034779995.1 Parotocinclus haroldoi | reverse complement strand
ACTTGTGGCTTCTTTTTCTTATTCGCTCTTACGTTCTTTGGTCCGATTAAGCGGAATTTTGGTCCAAATAAGTGAATAATAGCATTATATATATTTAATAGGATTTGTTTCAGTACTTTAGGATTTGGTCCAAATAAGCAGCTGGTCCCATTAATCGGCGGTCCAATTAACAGGATTCGACTGTATAAGCTAATCGTTGCTAAGCTAAGACTTTTTCACAGTACTGTAGGGTTACTGTTTGATGATAAGCCCTAATTAAATAATGGTGCATAATTAGTGAATCACTAATGACTATTGATGTGGTTAGGCCTAATTGTATCAGTCAGTAATAATGCAGGTTTGGACCTCTGTCTTCACAGATAAGGTGGGGTAAGAAATGTCTCCACTGCCTGCAGGTTTTATTTCTTGAGCTAAAAATATGGTATGGTGTCCTAGACAGTTAAATTAATAATGGCTCAGAGTGGACAGGTGCTAAGAATCTGTTTGTTTGGCAACAAAGACCACATGAAGAAGATATAGACTGAAAAATCATTATTAGATTAAACTGGATTATGCTGAACTTCATCACTGGTTATATTAAACTGCTTTGGATTGTACATAATAGACACAGGGTAAACAGCGGTTGTTTGCAAAATACGCCAGGACAAGTCTGGCACAGCCTGTTGAAACAAAATGAACTTATTCATTCATATGGGGACCCCACACACACACACACACACACACACACACACACACTCTCTGACACACACACACTCTCTCTGACACACACACACTCTCTCTGACACACACACACACACACGGAGTGCATGGAACTTCACAGCCAGAAACTGTCTTAAATCAAACCACATTGACAGACAAAATGACAGGGACACTAATCACTGATGCTATGATGTTTGTGGCCAAATGGTTGAAAACTAGGGGTCTAAACAATTTCTATAAATAGTCATTGACTGGATACGGAATTAACAGCATGTGGGTTTTTTTGGCCGCTACTACTGATTTATTGCCTACTCCGCATGTTTCCTTATATTGTTTTCATATGTTATCCAATTTAGGATCATGGAAAGTAGTGTAACTGGCACTACAGGGTTATGGCAGGAGCAAACCTATTCAAGATTCAATTTAAATTTGTTTATACAGCACTTTTTACAATGGGCATTTGTCTCAAAGCAACTTTACAGAGTTCAAAGTAGTACAAAGTAACAGAGCAAAAACCCCTGTTGCGCAAGACAAGGGGAAACTCCTAGACTCATAAATATAGGAAGAAACCTTGAGGACCCAGACTCAACAGGGACCCATCCAATATGGTGGCGTTCAAGATGGCAGCTGTGTTCCGGACATCTGTGTCTGTATCTTGTGCCCTGTTACACATAAATGATTGCCAGTAGACATACCAATGCTAAGGATTCACTTTTTTTTGGATATCACATAAAGTGGTGCATTTTTTTCCTGTGAAGAGCTTAACAAGGTTGATGGTGTATTGCAAGAAATGGCCCACTGACTAAATAAAAACACCATACAAATTCCTTTTCACCATACACATGTTGGATATTGTTTTGTTAACTTTCAATGTAGCTGTATAAAACTGCTACTGAACTGTACTGTGGCTGGTCAGAGACAGATGGGCCCAGTCTGGTATTTTAACACAGCTCATGGCTGCAGGTCGACTGGGACTATTCATGGCTATTCATGCTCTGCTACTTTGTTTGCCGTCTTTCAAACTAAGTGTGTGCAATATGTATTGTCTGCGATAATATCTTTGTTGTTGTTTTAACGATGTACATGCTGACATTGAGCATGTGTAAAAAAAAAAAAAAAAAAAAGTCAAAACCATGCCATCAAAGTTCATGTAAATACTACAAATACTGTCTTAAACAAAATCTAAAAAAAATACTGAGATACAGTAAATTCCCTAGATACAAACCAGTTTCATCTCCCACTTTCTGCCCAAGCATCACAGCTGGTAAAAGCCAATTTTTGAGAAGGTCCACTTCTGACTGAGACGGATTAAAAAACAGTTCTGCTTGCCTATTCTGGAACTTGAAATTTGAATTTTGCATTTATTTAAATCATATTCATTGTATTGTACAGTATATGTTCAGTCTGCTGTAAAGAATGCAAAAATAGTAAATACTTTCTGTTTCTTTTTTTTTTCCAGTTTCAGGTTCCCCCACCTCATGGAGAAAGTAGGCAAGGTGTGGAACAACCTGAAGAGGGGATGTCAATCTCTGCTCCACCTTGAGGAAAGTTCTCATGGGGAAACTCAACCAGATGGTCAAACATGTGAGAGCGTAGACCAGGCCCAGACAAGGAGCTCACGAGAACCCACCAGTTCTTGCAGTGTGTCTGCATGTCCTGTTACCTCCCGGAGGGTCCATGGCAGCATGGCACGTCGAAGTCACAACTGTGTGGCAGATGTACCACAGATATTGGAGATTACGGTTGAGCAGGATAATGAAGATGGGTGCCATCCTTTGGGCACCCGCAGGGACTCCTACTCCCGCCATGCACCCTGGAGTGGCAAGAAGAGGCATTCATGTTCCACCAAGGCACAGAGCTCCCTGGAGACCACTGAGCGAAGGAGTGGTCGCTCCCGCCGGAGGCATCTGCCAGGCAGCAGCAGGGACGAGCTGGACCCAGGAGCACCTCGTTCACTTCGGCAGCAATTCCATGACACGGTGGGTTTATGCCTTCCGTTGCGTTTGTCATCACGTGGTGCCCACCCGCGAATTCCCAAACGCAAGATCCAAATCACAGAACTGATGCTGGAGACATGCCCATTCCCACCTGGCTCTGACCTTGCTCGTAAATGGCACCTTATCAAACAGCATACAGCACCTGTTACATCCACAGCAGTGGACTGCACCACAGATGCTTCTAATGCTGGTCGAGCATCTCCAGAGGACGAGGAGGAACGCTTGCGTGAGCGACGAAGGCTCAGTATAGAAGAAGGCGTGGATCCGCCACCTGATGCTCAGATACACACCGTGGAGGCCATCACAGCTCCGCTGGCCGCCATCTACAAGCTGGGACCCAAACTGACTCCTGGGATGGGAGACTCGGCAGCTGAGAGCCAGGGAGCAACAGCAGCTGAATGTGACTCGGAGGACGATGACACAACCACCCTTTGTCTCCAAGCTCGCCGTCCCAAGCAGCGCCACGTTTCAACAGAGAGCAGCAAGCAGCCAGGGCCCTGGAAAGTACACACACAGATCGACTATATCCACTGCCTGGTGCCAGACCTGGTGCACATCACAGCACTTCCCTGCTACTGGGGAGTAATGGATCGCTACGAGGCCGAAGCACTACTGGACGGTCGACCTGAGGGCACTTTTCTGCTGCGCGACTCCGCCCAGGAGGATTACCTATTCTCCGTTAGTTTTCGACGCTACGGGCGCTCGCTTCATGCTCGAATCGAACAGTGGAACCACAACTTCAGCTTTGATGCCCACGATCCCTGCGTCTTTCATGCAGCCACAGTGACGGCGCTGCTGGAGCATTACAAGGACCCCAGCGCCTGTATGTTCTTTGAGCCTCTGCTCACTTTGCCCCTCCACCGGACCTTTCCATTTGGCTTGCAGAGCCTGGCTCGGGCCGCCATCTGCCGTGGGACCACCTACGATGGCATCGCAGCACTACCTTTGCCACCAGCATTGCAGGACTACCTCAGGGAGTATCATTATAAGCAAAGGGTGCGAGTGCGCTGGCTCGAGCGAGAGATGCTCAAGGTCAAATGAAACGGGTCGTACCCAGAGAAACTCCAGCTTGAATAAGCCAGGGTCTTAGGCACGGAAGGGGGTAACACCGAGCAACAGGGGTTGGGGACACTTTTCTTGATGAGCAGTCCATTCAGCACTTTGCAGAGTTTGAGGATTAGGGGCTTTCGGGTTGAGGGTTGGTCCTTGAAGGGAGGGGTGCTAAAAGACCTGAACCTTAACACAGTGTATAAGCTTCTGTGATTTTATTTTCGGATGTTACTCAAAAATATATACAGTTAAGGTGGCCTCTGACAGACCTACAGATCATGGATGTGTAGAGGCAGAGGTGGGACCTTACAGCTGCCCTTCTCCCCAGCTTCTTTTGGTATTGCTCTTGAGAGGAGTGTACCTGCACCTCCGTTCTCACTGCTTGACATGGATTTAGTCTTTTCACCTCTTCTATTATTTTTCAGACACAAGCATACAGTAGAGCAGCGCTTCACCTTCTTATTTACTGAAATTGCAAGGACATTAACAAACTATGGTAATATGGACAGTTTTGACAGACTGGGGTCTAAGGGCCTGAGCTGTGATCAAGTTATGTTTACCTATAATCCTTCGTTTTCGCGGTGCGCTGTTAAGCCGTGGTTATACTTGCCGTGTGACAGTGCATATATCTGCGCATGCTTCTGCAAGGCGAGCATCGTTGAGGGCAAAACCGTTTTTGCTTTCGAAATTTGAAGCACGTCCTAAACACATACAGTTATAATCAATAGCAGATTAAGTCTAAGTCAAGTTATCATTTGGTTATCCCGTATTAAGAAGTGTAGTGCCGTAGAATGCATACTTACATGCGGCAAGTATAGTCCCAGCCGAGGTTTTATTGTGTGCTCACCCTATAAAACGTTGTGCAGACATTAAAGAGCAGGAAACAGAAGATGGATTTATCCTATCCCACGGAGAACAACAAGGACAGGTCTGTGAAAGAGGGATTGTTTTATTTCTTTTGTTTGTTTTTTTTTTTTTGGTATCATTTGTCCAGACTGCTGTTGGAAGGCCCGTTAGTGACAGAAGGTCTCTGACGTTCTGTTTCTTTTCACTTCCACGAAGTGATGCGAACGATGATGCATAATGTGGCTACAGTGTCAGTTGTCATGTGATACGAGTGCGCTTGGATTTCTACAGATATAGTCACTCTATGCGTGAATGTTCTGTTGCTTTCGACATGTTTTGTAATCAGTAATTCCTACCACTAATTGCACAGGAGGGTGGAGATGATCCTAATCGTGACGTCTTTTGTATAGAGCGTCGGTGCCGTCAGAGTAAGGCACTGATAAAGGGCACTTTAAGTCAGATGTGCTAAGTTAGTGGGAGCAGCAGAAGCAATATAGCAACACTGGGACCATTGTTAAACACACTTGTATGTAGACACACAGACTCTGTAAGCTCACCTTGTCTTATCCACATTGCACTAGACAGAACACAGGTCTACGCTCGCCGACCGCTTTATAGGGAACCTCGTTGCAATACGCATATGGTGCTCTGGGAGCCGACTGAATTGGTGGCATGGATTCAGCAAGGTGCTGGACACATTCCTTAGAAATCCCAGTCCACATTGACATGATCGCATGAATGCTGCAGATCTGTGCACTGCTCCTGATCGACCACATATCAGAGGTGCTCTACAGGATTCAGATCTGGTGAATGTGGAAGGCGGTGAATGCTAGGAATTGAGCCTTCAGGTAAATAGTTCAGTTTCACCACAACGGTCCCACTCTACATGTAACAGGTCTTACAAGGTCAAATATAAGCAATTTACAATTTAATAACCCTGCTCAAAGGCCTGTTTTTGTCGGGTCTTGAACCCTCGGTCAGTTGGTCACTAGACCAGTATCCACCACACCCCACTGTCCTTTTTCTCATTTTGCAGGAGCTTGTGTCCACTTTTATCTCAAAATTGTCTTCTTGGCTTTTCAATGGGAACCAGGTGTGTTTTTCTGCCATATCAAATCCACCCCAATCTGTTACATATTCAGAGAAAATTTTTCCTAACCACTAAGACTGATTCATTATGAATTACGTTGCTTAATACCGATCATTCTTTTGTGACCTATTGTCGCCACCCACAGAACTGCCGCTTAATCAGTGGTTTGCTTCTCTGCTGTTCTGTGCAAAGATTAATGACTTCAAAAAACAGAAAAGGTATTATGACCCGGTCTGGCCATCCCATGTGAAATAAATCACTTAATTATAATGTTTAACTTGAACATTGTCTAATACTAGCTGACCACCACACGGACCCCCTGGTGATTTTGGTCATACATCATATGCAGACACTGATAGCTGTGGTTGAGGGAGGAGAAGCTGGCCAAGGGATCATTCCCCAGCATTTTAGCAGTGACAAGCGAACAGACCTACGATGATCTGGCATTGTCCTTAAATGACAAGATTACACCAGCACCCTGTCTTATTCTGGGATAAGCACCAAAGGCAGTTCAAGGAAAATGCAAGATATAAAACATTGAGAGGAAAAAAAAAATCATTAGAAGGTCTTTGCATGACGTCATGTGTTGCTTAGCTGCCATGGTTTAACAGGCTAAATGGATGTGTGTGGCTGTACAGGTGTTCCTAATGAAGTGGCCCGGTGAGTGTGGGTCTTGACAATATCAGTGTCTCTGTCAATTAAGTTTAGTATTTTGGAAGTTTGTGAGTTATGAGTAATGTCCCAATGACATTACGGATTCTGAATGATAAAAGCTAGGCAATCTAGCCTCGAAGCCAAAATCAGCTCCGTTTGCAAAACAGGATTTATTGTGCTTGAATTTATTGGACTAGAATAATGGACTTGGCATGTCATAGCAACTCGATCTCAGTGAATCGCAGGCGCAGGGTAGAATGTTATTTTAGTATACGTGGCACAGTAAATGTTTGTTTACTGAATTTTTTCCCATGGTGCAGTCGATATTTCATCATAGCTCAGATAGATCAGATTTTGCAAGATGCATGTTATATGGTCAAATTCATTTCTATCATGCGTCATGATTACGGAATGAATTACTGGCAGTGCCACTGCCCACCTGACGAATCTGGTCGGGGTGTGTAATGTTCGAGTTTGTTTCTTAAATTGCCTTGACGTTTCTGACCCCATGTGCTGTGTGAAGGATCAGTCAGACCTAGCAGGCTGCTATTGAGTGTAAGCGCAGAACACCCTCCTGTCATCCCTGATCAAGACGTCTTCCCTTGTTTGCAGAAGACCGGGTAATGGGTTGTGTGGGAGTCTCGCGTATAAGGGCTGCCGAGCACGAGGGGCACAGGGCCCGCGTTATGTCATTCGATGCCCTGATTCTCCCTGCCTCAGCTGGAATGGTGGCAGTACGGGCAGGCCAGGCGCTCATCTGAGCAGAGTTTAACGAGCAGCGTTTGCTTATCTCCCCCTAGTTTTATTAGAGACATGTACTGGATAGAAGTATATTAATACAATTTTTTAATATTTTATTCTTAGGAATTAAATCAAAGACTGTGTTGCTTTGGGTTTATTGAGGAGAACCCGGCATAGGTGGGTAAAAGGTGCTGGAGTGGAGAGTTCTCCATTTGAAATGGAGACCAGTTCATGTATAGGAACTGGTACTGTGTGTCATTGTGATAGAACGTGTTTATTAAAGTGACCAAAGGTTCGGGTTTTGACTATGGCCGATTTAAAAATCAATCTGTGACTGATAGGCTTGCGCGTCTTTCTCCAAGTACAGTCACCGTTCTACAGATGAAACATGAAAAATACAGACGCTCTTGTTCAGAAACTCTTCTGATAGACGCAGTCTGTGGTATGACTTGTGAAAGTGCCTTTTCGTTCCGATCTTCATGCTACCGCAATATCGATACAGGTATTTCACATTTCAGAGTCCTCACCATTTCCGACCAAGTTTTCCCATTACAGAAATAAAGTTAGTCAGAACAACATGTACGAACGTTACAAGTGAATATATTCTGCTCCCAAAAATTGGGGCATACCTCAAAATGTAATTTCCCACAATGAAATATCCCCTAATGTTTGTGAGCAGTGTACGTATGTTTAAAGAAAACCGTAAGGCTATATGGATTGGCATAAAAAGACAAGTCATCATGACGAGCCTGATGTGCTGGGTTAGCTTTTTATTAATGGTCTTGCTGCACCTGCTCACTGTTTTATGGTACAGTGTTTAGTGTTTATATTTACGGGCCACCTGGTTTCTGGCTCCGTGCCTTCCTGCTCAGAACGACTGAAGGCAAACAGAGGGCTGAGGTCTCTCAGAGCACCAAGGGACTCCGCGAGATGATAGTGGCCTCGACGTTGAATCGAGATGCTGATTGTTTACTTGACTGACTTGTATGTGAACAGAAGTAGGAATTTACAAATGGAAAATAAAGGGTTTAGTCTTATAGCCCCAAGCATGTGGGTCAAAGTAGCCAGAATATGCTTCATGTTACTAAAGGTTTATTCTGCTATATAACAGTGCACTTCAATCCTTACAGGGAAATTTTGCAAGCCATTTCACGAGTAATCTCGCGCACGTATAGGAGAACTATCGTTCCCTTTTTCATGTCATCCGGCATGTCTGTACACGCAGCATAGGAAAGGTTAAGTGTAGTACTGCAAATCAAGTGAATTAAAAGTATGACTGGTTGTCTGAGTTCTAGTTTTATTATTTAAATAAAAAGAAAGAGCGCATCCTTTGCAAGGCGATGGATCGGGAACATCATGCATATAATATAAGTCACTTTAATGCTGTGTATGCACGTTTAGTTGGGGGGAAGAGAAGAAAGCAATGAAGGTGGTGACATGACCCAGGTGACAGCATTTCACAGTGATTAGGTGGAAGAGAAAGGCCTGCTACCTGCCACCACCTTATTGATTAGACAGCCAAAAACAACCCCTCAAAGCACTAGCCCAGTGAACCATCACGGGCTCTCTGGAATCACAAATATATCTTGCTCTTTCTCACCACCTTTAAATCATTTTTTATTATTGTTATTTTTATTTTATTTTTTTTACACTGCCCAAGCTTTGTACTGTACAGTGTAATCACTTACCCTTTTGTCTTGATGTCTTTGTCTTTATTTCTTTCATGCCTCTTATGTAGAGTTAACAGTCCCTGCTTCCAGGCTAGGTTACTAAGTTACTCTGTATTTTTTTTTTTGTTTGTTTGACTTTGGTTACAGTATGCTATTTGGGAGCAGAGGGGTCCAAGGCTTCCTCTCCCACCAGTAGCTGTCACTTTTGGTGCTCTTGGCTTATGCTTAATTGTCTTATTATTAAAAAACATAAAAATATTATTTTTGTTGTTATTTCTTAAAACCCATCTCCACCACGTGTACATACCCTCATTAATCACTTTATCTCCTCGTTCCTTCACTCACTACTTACCATATAGATACATTTTGTAGTTCTAAAATGACAGACTGTTTTTTGCTTTCTTAGTCCAGTTTACTCTGTTGGTCAGGAACAGCACAGCTGCTCTTGGGTGGTGGATTATTCTCAGTACTGCACTGACACTGACATGTTGGAGTGTGTGTTAGAGAATGTTTTAAAACTCAAGCGGCACCGATGTACGATCCACTCCTACCACAAGAACACACAGTAACACACCACCACCACCACCCCCCGAATCCTACTTGACCTGCGTTGGTCCTGACAATTCGAGAACATCGGAATATGTAGAGAAACTTGTGGGTTACAGTCTGTAATTCTAAAGTTATCTAGATGGTAAGTAAAAGGGACCATGAGTGCAAAAACAATAAGATGTACCAAATAGTGATTGGTGAAATATACACACATTGGAGCTCAAAATGCAACTGTTGAGTAGTTTTATTTAGATTTGTGTTGTTTTAACCTTGTAAAGCTTTGTGTTCCACTCCTGAACGTTATCATGAGCAAAATGAGCTTTTTCTGGCTGGTTTCTGGGTAGAACCCCTGCTCCATTGTGGTGAGTATTGTGAACTGAAGTGTCTTCTAATAAGGATACCTCCCACTAAAGGTGTACTGGGCCTGGCCAACTGGGAGGGGACCCCGGAGTAGGCTCAGGACCTGTTGGAGCGATTGGCGATTTTAGCTGACCTGGGAACTGCTAAGGATCCCACAGGAGGAGCTGGTAAAGTTTGCAGGGAACAGAGATGATTTGGATACCATAAAGAAACTACAACCCTGAAATGGATAAACAAAACCTGAGATTAAATGGGGGAAAAAATAATTGACATCTATTTACACGTACCTGATAAATACATCAAATTCTAACTCATTGCTGATTAGATTCTGTAAACAATCGTATCACCCAGCTTTTTATAGGTTATAATTCTACTAATAGGAATAACAGCAAAGCAAAGCATCCTGTTTTACTCCTGCTTATCATCTGCTGTCATGGGAGAGCGTTTGGGGCCTAAGATTTTCATCCTGGGCAACACAGGGTTTCGTAATGCATGGCACAGGCCCTCAGGAACTGCCTTTATAGGGGCTGGCTCTGCATGCGTTAACAAGCAGTTTCTAATCAGATAACTAGAGAAAATCAGATTTTGTCAGTAATCCGGTCCATGAGTATACATGCACTTAAGTAATCCGATTATAGGAATGTCCAGGATTACATGACTCCGGCAATAATCAGATTTTTTCTTTGCAGCCCTGGCAACTGGGTTTAATTCCAGTAACTGCTTTTGTGACAGCTCTGCAGGCATTTCTGAAGTTATCTGCTGTTATGATCATTTAATTCGCTACAATTGCAAGTGATCCTAACTCTTGTGGCCATACAGTAGAAAATATCTTTAATAATGTATGCTGCATTCATATCCATTTTATTCAAAACTTTAAGAGCATAGAAATAATGGTGTAACATTCAAGTTTGGTTTGGCAGCCCCAATACACATTCCTGTTTTATTTATGAAAATTATAGTCAGTTTCCTCAAACTAAACACCTCTGAAAGCTGCTTCTTAATTATGGGAAAGACAACAGTCTAGACTACAGCCTCCTATGCCTAAGGAGTAGGTGTTGGCCTGGATCCCCCATTTTAGTGTGTACTTCTTTGAAGTTGGGTATAAATAGAAAGTGGGTTATGGGTTTCAAGTGATCCGCTGGAGTCCTCTGAATAATTCAAGCATTGCACTGAGTGAGGATGAAGTGGAAGTGCAGAAGCTGCAGGGGACTGGAACGTCATTGAAAATGTGCTTCTGGTCATTCAGAATAGCCTCAAACAAGACACTAATATATACGGCTCTCATTCTATTTCAAGATTCTTATGTAAGACTTGGGAAGACAGCAATCCCCCGTTTAAGTCTATTGCTTTGAACAATACATTTATATACTGATATAGTATGAGACAGGGCACAAGTCTCAGACAGCGGAACATTTTAGAGACACCAAATTGGTGCCTAGAGTACCCAGATGTAACCCACACAGCTGGAGAGTCTAGGCTGGGAATCAAACTGGAGATGTCTAGAACTGTGAGGTGACAGTACTTACCACTGCGCCACTGTTAGTTTATTTATTTATTTTAAATTTATTTTTATTATTATTTATTTTGCAATTACGCTAATCTACCAGCAGATGGCCACAAGACGTACCAATGGAATTGCAGGAAGGTAAAATTCCGCAGTGTTTTCCAGCCAGGTAATTTATAATTTAATGAATATATTTTCTCAACAATGTTTTTTTTTTCCCCAATCAACTAATAGAACTTAAACAGTTACCTTGGTTGTGTTTTGTTTTTATTCAATTAGTCATTTGTTATTATTCCAGATCTGCTTAATCCTGCTTTTTTTAAATAGTCGATAGTGAGACAGCCTATAAGGCAGGTACCATCCCAGGATACAGTGGAGCCTATGGGAATCCAATAGCTATAAATGGAAACTAGCTAGACTGCATATGCAGTGCCTATTCCCAGCACTTTCAATATGCCACAAGGAGTCCTTAAAGCACTGAATCTTATGTTGTGTTGAGGTACATATCAGTTATTAAACACTCTTTAAGTGTAACGCCCAGAGGGGGGTTGTAGGAAGTACACAGGTAGGGTCACAGGTACAGAGCAGGTGTGAGCCTTTGTAAGGTTTCAGTAAACCTCTAATACTACCTGTTGTACTCTGTGAATACATTTCTGGCTTATCTGTAGATGGACTCTACTCATGGTGCATGTTTTTAAGACTATGTTGTGTATAAAAGGGTTTTATTTTTTTTAAAAAAAAGCACATTTGTTTTGAGTACATTGTAGAAATTGGGTTCTTTTACAGTTGATTCATGTAGAACAGCTCCCAGAAATAATGACGACATGTTAATGGTTAAACGAGTGGCAATCTTTTTGGTCATATTTATTTCATGGTTGTGTGTGTCACAATTTTGCTCAACTAATAAACACGTTACCACCTTTTTCAACCCAGTGCTGTGTGATCTTCATATCTGCAGTGACCTCTCTCTGGACCCCTCTGTCGGATGACCGCGTCATGTTTTTCGCAGGCAGGAAGTGCACACAGCAGGGGCTCCAGACGACTGGGCTAAGGGTGAAGCAGCATCCAAGACACTTCCATGATATATATATATATAAATATATATATATATATATATATATACATATATACATATATATCAGCAATCTTTTTCACGTT
>JAUZST010010635.1:0-12318 GCA_034779995.1 Parotocinclus haroldoi | reverse complement strand
CAACTTGGGATTGGCCTTTTAGATCATGTATTACTGTAAAGCTGCTTTGAGACGATGCTACGTTATAAAAAGCGCTACAGAAATAAAATTGAATTGAATGGAACAAGCAGTGCTAATCGTGATTCTAATATCACAATACGGCAACCATTTAAAATATGAATAAACAAAGACAATCATTTCAGCTGTGAATTTATTTAGGGATTTGCACATTCGTTTGTGAAATAAGAGTAGCATAACTATTGCTCCCGGCCTGTTAGCCGCACGGTTAGCAGTTAGCATAAGACGGTCACAATCTTAACAAACACATTCACAAACTTTACAGTAAACTGTTTTGTAAAGAAGCCTCGTGGACAAGTCTGCTTTTGTACCAAACAGTTGTTTGAAATGACATCTTTTTTTTTTTTTTTTGTTAACCTCAATACTATCCCGCTTCCAATCTTTTTACAGAATACGATGGCGGTCTGAAACGATATGCTTGTGAAATGGTTGTCCATTAAACGACTGACAAGAAATCGGCCAGGAACAAATAATGAAATATCTCGGCTTCGGTCGAGGTCGATATTTTATTTGCATTTTCCATGCCGTAATTCAGAAAACAGTTCGAACAAGGGTTTCCCAGGTGAGATTAGGCTTAGCCAAGGATTCCCAAGCTACTGGTTCTTCAAATGGACAGAGCCACCGTGCACTCTGATACTTAGCATGGTCGGTGTGTCCTTCTTCTTCGTCATTAACGGCGTACACCCCGACTGAACCGTCCTCAAAGCCCACAAACACACGGAGCTTCTCAGAGAAGGTCAGGGCACAGGGGTCGTTACACAGGAGGAACCTGCCCACCCTCTTCCCATCCGTCAGTCTTATAACAACCAGGTTCTTCTTATGGAGGTCAGAAGAGTCATTCTGACACATGACCGGAAGATGGCAGATAAAGACCGCATGTTTACCCGAAATATCTACAAACGGTTGACAGACTGGTCCCTCGGCCTCCAAAGTGCACAGTTTGCTGCGATAAATGTCCACCACGTTCACAGTGGGTCCGGACACAGACACGATGCCGTAAGCGCCGTCTGACGAGAGCTTAAACAGAAGCGGTGGGTCTCGGAAGCACTCGGGAATGAGGAACTGGTGGCAGACGGTGTCTTCTGAGAGCCTCCATGAAAACACAGCTCCAGGGCTGGTGAGGACCATCACGTAGTCTGGAAAGTCCGAGAGCGTTCTGAAAGCGACCACCTCAGACCGGTCAGTACTGGCAAAACGTTTGCTGACGTGTCCAGACCAGAGGCTGACGGCAAGGAGGCTCCCTCTGTTGACGCCCAGCAGGAAGGTACTCTCAGGCGAAACGACGGCGTTGCCGAGGCGGTGGTGGACGCTGCAAATCACGTGTCCGGTACACAACCTCCAGACTTTGGATGGACCCGTTTCGGACAGGGCCACCGCTAAGCTACCGTTCGGAGCCGTTAGCACACCAGACGCTCCACTGCCATGGATTCGGAGGATGTTCTCGTTCGTCCCGGTGTTCCAGACGTAGATGTTGCCCGAGGCAATGCTGACCACGTGAAGACAGTCTGCCGAAAGAGCCACGGTCTCAACGGGACCCTGATGAACCAAGTGACCCTCCACTTTACCGCCGCCGACTGTCCACTTCCACACCGTTTCAGAACCATCCGTGGTGTAGAAGAACTCTTCACGCGGCTCCACTACCACCCTCGCTACCTTGCTCCCACATTTTGGCGTCGAGGCTGCTACGCAAATGACCTCTAGGTCCCATGAAACGACGTCCGTGCCAGTCACGGCCGTGAGGTAAATGTCATCCTTGATGAGCGTGAACGCCGGCCCGGTTTGGGTGGCGAGGTCTAACACGCACTGTCCCGAAACCCGATTCCAGACCAAGAGAAACGGACAACCTTCCATCAAAGCAATGATGAAGTGGGCGTCGTGATCCAAGACCGCCTGCAAGAACGTCTTGCCCTTAGGCGCGTCAAACTGGTCCTGGAGCTCTAACGAGTCCTCGCAAACGACCTCAATCCGCCGTCTTTTACAGACGAGGAGGCTACCCTCCGAGCGGTCTACGTTCAACACCTCGCTCTTGCCGCTGCTTCGGACCTCTCTAACGAGCGCGGGCTCGACAGTGTCCCATAAGAACGCACTTCCCGTGCGATCTACACACGTTATCCTGTTTCCGTTTCCGTGCACCAACAGGTCAGACAGGGGCAGCCCCGTCGAGCAAGTGAAAGACGTCAAACAGTCGCCACTCACGGAGTCAAATACGCTCAGAGTACCCTGGTCCTGTCCGCAGTACACCCTGTGCCCGTGACCACACGCCACGCAGGTTACACGACCCGGGCACTCTAACGGAGCGGTTTCCGCCCCGCCGGCAAACACGCTGACAAAACGACTTCCGTCTGAGAACGCAAAGACTTCGCTCTTGGATACCGCTACGCCGGCAACGCTCCCGATGTGGCCGGTGTGAACCTCCTGGAGGTCCGAGAGAGCGCCAGGTTGCCACACCGTGACATTTCCAGCGCGTGTGCTGAGAACGAAAACGTCCGCGGAGCAAACGACGCCTGTAAACTCGAGGCCGGAGTCCCGGGCGAGCCTGAGGCACCCCGAGCCACTTCCGTTACAGACCCACGCAGAACCATCGTTCTGTATTACGACCACAAAACCAGACCTGGACCCAGCTGCCTTCGTTATCGGAGACGCCGTTGCCGTTGCCGTTGCCGGCGCCCAGTGCGAGGCGGGAACGGATGGCGCGGGACTCAGTAGCACATTCACCCCGACTCGTTCCGGTTCTGACTGGAAGGCCGCTCCGCTGAGCTCGGGGAAGACCTGGAGGAAGGGGGTCAGCTTGGCTCGCACGAACAACCTCAAGTCTGCCGGGCAGCCCCCGAGCAGGCAGGGCGAACTTTTCAGGGTGGCGATTAGGAAGCGGAGTTCCCTGGAAGACGCGATCCGAGACGTTTTATCCATCCACGCTGCGAGTTCTGCTCCTAGTCCCGCACAGAACATCGATTCAAGGAAGTCCAGTGACGTCATGGTGCGAAGAAGCTCGGCGAGATTCCCGCTCTCCGTCAGGTGGAAGGGCAGCTCCTGCAGTTTCCTCACATTGGGACGTCCAGGCTCAAACGCCCACGGTTGGCCGGGCAGCTGCCTGTCAATGTACCTCTTTATTCCCGTCTCGTTTTTGCAGCGAGCTGACACGAACAGAGGCTTAGCTGTGCCGCACGCCCACCTGCCACTAAAGTAGCTGGCCATCAAAGAGTGCATTTGCATTTGCTGCTCATCCAAGCAAAGGTACCTCTTAGAAACAACAGCGCTAAAGGGTCTGCTCGCCCAGACCAGAGTTTGGATGCCCATTGCGTCCTGTGGCACTAGAAACCCCTTCAGGTCTGACAGTAACCTCTCCACGGCCACCTCCGGGACGCGGAACTTGTACGGTTCACGGTCCTGCAACGGCAGGAACGCCCTCATGACCTCATCGTCACAAGAGACGACGTCAGTCAGCTCGGCCTCGGACAGACCAAACCTAGACAGGGTGAGATATCCAAGAGCTCTGGCGACCAGCGGGCGCCCATGCCTCTCCTCGAGGCCATCTAAATACCGTCCGACGTTGGCGTGGACCCCCGGGAGCAGCGTGTCCGGGGTGACCTCCAGCTCTGATCGCCAGTCGCGCGCCCGCCTGTGAACGAGCTCCACGTATAAAGGGAGGGAGCATTCCTTAAACGCTCGGTTCACAAATATCTGCTGACCCGACGTTATCCTCCTGTTGGACTCCAGGAGACGACGCGTCAGCGCCCGGCTGCAGGTCTTACCGTCCAACGAGCCGAGCTCAAAAAACAGGCGGGATTCTGGGTAATAGGTCCTCACAGCCGAGAGAAACCCGAACCTTTTAGGTGTTGCCGAGATGACGATCTTAACTTTACAGGGAAGAGTCTCGGGGAGCCAAGTGACATCCGGTGGAACCTGCTGGTCGCGGACCTGCTCAAGTCCGTCCAGAATGAGGACTAAACGCCTTGGAGAGAGCGAGCTAACGGTCAGGAGGTTGGAGAAGTCCTCCTTCAGTCGGTTTATCCCTTTGTTCCAGGGGCTGTACGTTTGATTGTGGCATAACGCAATCTGATGGCATATCCTGCCAAGAACCTGGGTCAAAGTGCTATTTTTATCACCCAGTTCCGCAATGACCATCGGGTCCTGGTCCTTCATCCAGGTTTTGATCTGAAATAGAAATAGCCGTGTCAGTTGCGTGGATCCGTATCCACAGTGAGGCAGTCATTATCTGCTTCTAAAATGTAATGCTCTTCCACCTTATGGATACAAATCCATGGTCACAGTAAGAATAGAAATAAGAATAAATACAATACAGAATATGATAAAATAGTACGTATCAATATTAAAATACGGTAAAACGGTAAATAAAATAAAATGGAGAAAATAATAGATAAAACAGGAATAAAAATGGAATAGGAAAAAAGAATTGAAAACACAGTAATGTAAAAAAACAAAAAAAAACAAATAAGATCTAATAAAACAGAGAATATAATGAAATAAAAATAAAACATGGAAAATAATAAACAAAATAAAAATAAATATAGAATAGGAGTAAAATTTGAAAACACAGTAATGCAAAATATATAACAAATAAGATGTAATAAAACAGAGAATATAATAAAATATTAAATATAGAAAATAATAAACTGGAAAAAATAATAAATAAAAGAAAAAGAAAAAAAGAATAGGAATGAATTAAATTGGAAAACACAGTAATGTAAAATATATAACAAATAATATTTAATAAAACAGAGAATATAATAAAATATTAACTAAAAATAAAATATAGAAAATAGTAAACTGGAGAAAATTATAAAATATTGAATAGAAAATAGTAAGCAAAACAAAGAGAAAAATGAAGAGGATAAAATAATAAATAAAAAAGCAATAAATACAGGATATAAATAAAAACTGAAAACACAGTCATGTAAAATATATAACAAATAAAACAGAGAATATAATACCATAGTAAATGTAATGTAAAAAAATTATAAAATATAATGAAATAGAGAATATAATAAATTAAACACAGGAAATATAAATATTTAAAAAAAAAAATGTAAAAGTGTAAAATTAAAAAAAAAAAAGTGTAGTAAAGTAGAAAATATTTTAAAAAAACAAAAAAATAAAACAGTGAATATAATAAATAAAATATAGAACATAATTAAAGGACGGAATATAATAAAAAATTTTTTTAGAAAAATATATATATATGGAATTAAAAAAAACAAAACAACTTTAAACGTAGAAATGAAAAAACAAAATAATTAAATATACTATAATAAGAATTTAACAGAACAGATAATAAAATAAAACAGTGAAAGTCCCTTTGTTTATTTTCTTATCCGCTTCATTCTGGGCTTTCAATAAACAGTAAATAAAAATAAATCAAAAAAGAGAATTGAATGAAAAAGAAAAATAAGAGTCTCTGATCATATCCGGCCAACGGGGGGCGCTGTTGCAGCAGGAAGGAGATTAACCTTTTCCAGTTCTGGGGGTTATACTACACTACGCTACACTACACTACGCTACACTACACTACGCTACACTACGCTACACTACACTATACTATACTACACTACACTACGCTACACTATACGACACTATACTATACTACACTTCACTATACTATACTACGCTGCGCTACACTATGCTACGCTACACTATACTACACTATACTATACTTCACTATACTACACTACACTATACGTCACTACACTATACTACACTATACTACACTACGCTACACTACAGTACACTACACTTCACTACACTATACGTCACTACACTACACTATACTACACTACACTATACGACACTATACTATACGACACTACACTTCACCATACTACACTTCACCATACTACACTATACTATACTTCGCTATACTACACTACGCTACACTATACTACACTACACTTCACTATACTATACTTCACTACGTTACACTATACTACACCATACTACACTACACTAAACAGCCAGCAGAGGTGGGATTTGAAGTTTGGTGTCTAAATTGCCCACAGCCAGTTGTGTCTCCAGTGCCTAAAATAAAGGGAGTCCACTGTTTTGGATTAAAATCAGTACCCCTGGTGTGGGGAAGGTGTGGAGAAGTGAAGATCTACCTGACTCGCACAGTGTGCCATCAGGACACTCTTTCCTGTGCACAGTCCGCCGGTTAGGACGAGCGGGTATTTCGTGTCCCGCTCCAGGTAAGCTCTTATACGCGTGACTTCCGGACGCTCCATTCGATACAGACTGGACAAGACACGACACAGGCTCTTCTGCCGGGAGAACTCATCACGGGTTTGAACTTTGTCCTTCAGGTTAGAGGCGGCTAGAAGACCCACGAGATCCAAATACATCTTCTGGCTCAGCTCTTCAGCATAACTCTGCTTCCCGTCAGGCACCTCAGCGCCCGCGCCGGTGCCCGCTGTGTATACCAGGGCTTGGTGGCACGCGACCAGGCTGGGCAGGAATTGGCTACGCAGTCGTACCAACTGGACCGACTGGGCTGGAAGATTTCCTTTCGCTCCCTCGGCGTCTTCTTTGTTGGTTTCATAAACGTAACACAGGCACCTTCTGACATCAGAAGCAGATCGTCCGTCCAGTGCAAAGCGGAGGTCGTTCTCAAGAGCTAAAGGGATCAAAAAATGAATCAAAATCAAAGGGTGCAGGCGACGAGGGATAATCAGCGTCAAAGCCAGATTGGTTTCCACAGAGCACAAACATCCAGATCCACAGCGCCACCTGAGCAAGCCTAAAGCGACAGTGGCAAGGAAAAGCCTTCATGTGATCGAAAACAGAGCATAGTTTAGAGTAAATAAAATAATCAGGAAATTATAGTAAGGCAGAAAATATTATAAAGATCGTTTAAAAAAATAAGTAAAATAGAGAAAACAATAAATAGAGCATAAAAGAGGCTCATAATAAAATGCATAAAAAAATAAAACATGGACTACAGAAAGATAACAAACAGAGCGAATAAAATAAAGTAAATCCAAAATAAAATGCATTAAACACAATGGAGAATATAAAAAATAATAAATTTAATACAGTTGAAATGAAGTGCATATAATAAATAAATTACCAAAAAATATTCAAATCATAAACGTAGTTACCAAAATACAGAATGAAATAAAATAGCAAATAAAATTAAATATATATATAACTAAAATAAAAATAGTCAGCAACATACAGAATAAAATAAACTAGTTCTTTAAAAAAATATTATATTATATTATATCAAACATATATAAATATATAATATATAATAAAAATAATAATACAAATAAAATAGGAATCGAAATAGAAAACGCAGTAATGTAAAATAAACAAATAAAACAAAATAAAACAGGGAATTTAATAAAATAGTAAATATAATCAATAAAATAGAAAGTATTATAAATATAAGCAAAAAAAGAAGTAAAATAGCGAAAACAATAAATACAATATAAAAGAGGCTTACAATAAAATGCATAAAAAATAAAACATGGACTACAGAAAGATAACAAACATAATGAATCAAATAAAGTAAATCCAAAATAAAATAATTAACAAATAATAAAATTAAACGCAATAGAGAACATAAAAAAAGAGTAAATTTAATAGAATTGTAAATAAAATAAATAAAGCACAGAATATGAAGAAGCACAAAATAAAATGGTAAAAAAATGGTAAATAGTAAAATAGTATAGTAATTATAGTAATAATAATAATAATAAAAATAGTCAACAGCATACAGAATAAAATATAGTTAAGATAGTTAATTAAATAAAATTTATATATGGTATTATATTATATTAAATATATACAATAAAAATAATAATACGAATAAAATAGGAATGTAAAACTATAACAAAAGAGATCAAACAAAACAGAGAATATAATAAAGTACTAAATATAATCAATAAAATAGAAAACATTATAAAGTAGTAAATGTAAGGGGAAAAAAAAAAAAAAAAAAAATCGAGAATATAATATCATATATCATATATAATATAAAATCAAACAGGAAATATAAAGTCTAAGCGTAATAAAAATGAAAAATAAAACGGTGATTACAATAAATAAAAACAGAAAATACAGCAAAGCAGCAGGAAATAACGAATTACAATAAAACAGCAAATGCAATAAATAAAAGAGAAAAATTCAATAGAATACAACACGAACGTCGTAGAATCGATAACTGGACTTAAACAGTAAAACACACACACACACACAAAAATAAATAAATAAATAAAACGAAATTAAATATATATATAAAAAAAAAAAAGAGAACACAGTAATGGGCGCGTGCAGTTCTTACCGGATCGGAAATATTTCTGCGCCCGCTGCTGGTCGATGCTGCCCTCCAGGACACACTGAGTCACAACGTCATGGAAGATCTTCCTCAGTTCTGCATCTACGTCGTTCCGTCGTTCCATCCTCTCCTCCTCTTCCCTGCCTGGCTGTGGACATGCGAGAGAGACACGTGGCTCAGGCTTCACGCTAACTTATTTAATCTAAGCAAAGTTCTTACTTGATTAGACCGGACTCGGTTCAGTAGACAGAATGACGGGGGCACACTGTTCTCATCCCTCCTGTAGCATTTCCTCAGCATCTCAGAACCCATTCCCATCCGCTGGCAAACCCCGAGCACCGAGAGAAACTCCGACAGCTCGAGCTGCTCCGGCAAACACGCAGAGCCATACTGCGCCCCCACCAGGCCCTAACGGGTAACGCACACAGCACAAGGAGTAAAAATAAAATCCACTTTCCTAAAAACCAGGATTCATCTCGGATCTGTGCAAGAGCCGAGCGTTTATCGGGGTTTTATTACTAACCTAAATGTTATTATCGATTTAAATTGTAGTATTTACTTACTTCATTTGACTATGACTTTAATACAGTTATTCAATCTAAATCCGGGCCACCCACGGAGGGCGGGTCCCTTTTTGAGTCTTGGTTCCTCCCGAGGTTTCTTCCTTCTACTTTCAGGGATTTTCCTTGCCACTGTCGCCCTAAGGCTCGCTCCGTTTGGGATTGGGCTTTTTAAGATCGTATAAGATTGTAAAGCTGCTCCGAGAAAGACGCTCCGTTATTAAAAGCTCTAGAGAAATCAGTTTGACTTGACTTGACTTCAAAAAGCCTGTCAGAAGTTTTTGGAGGGTTTGGAGAGGTACCAAGGTTTCTGGGTGGATACCAAGACGCTGAAGATCTCTTGGTTGGATTGATTTATTTTTTATTTTTTGTATTTTGCGACGGTCAAACATATCGGAGGCCGAGTTCGATATTTAATGACCGAGTTGTGCTTCTTACCACAAAGAAAGGCCCCAGTGAATTTCTCCTGCACCCCTCGATCAGCTGCAGTCGCACCTTCTGCGTCGGCCAGTTATCGGGATTCGGGTCTTCATAGGGATCAACGGCCTGCCCGAAAACACGCCACCTATCATGAGTTTCCTTTTGGTGCGTTCAGAAACTTCCAAAGAGATTCAACGCTTGAGAAGTACTTCACTTGTTTGTTCCTCACCCTGAAGTCCACTCCATAGGTGCGTCTGCAGTGGTCCCTCAGTTTGGGAAACACTCTGTCCCTCAGCACCGTCCGCTCGATTACGGAGTCTGAAAGAAACACGCAGTCCAGATGAAGCTTCGGGACCAGGCAGTAACCTACGATTTAAACCGTAAACGCAAACGTTTCAAAAACGTCGTAGGACGTGGAACAGTACGGGGTCGCCGTCCTCGTTCTCCACACACTCTCCACCGGGGACAGGTCAGGACCGCAGAGGGGCCAGTCCAGTACCTGTACCCTCTTCTTCTACAGCCGTGCCTTTGTAATGTGTGCAGCATGTGGGGTTTTTTTTGGGTTTTGTCTTGTTATAAAATGCGTGGACGTCCCTGCGAAAAGGCTGTTTGTGCTTTCCTGCATTAATGCTGCATCACAGAAGTGTAAACGACCTTTAACCAAGGGTCCGGACCCCTCCGACCCGGTACCGTGATAGGTCCTGGTTTTTGGACCTGTTCCTCATAGCAGTCCGGATGATTCTTTTTTTTTTCCATCTTTGGTCCATCAAGTCCCCGTTTCCATGGCGACGGTCCACCCTAGAGGCTTCCCAGCCCAGATAAGTGGGCGGAGCTTGTGGGCGTGGTTATAACACGAGGCTTGTTTTTTGGTACAGTAAAGTTGTAAGCGGTATTTGTGAACGTAACTCTGGATTATAGAGCTTGATAAAGGCTGGGATAAAGTAATCCCTTACCCACGTGCTCCTGTCAGATACCGATCAACGACCGTTCTGAGGGAGGGGAGAGAGATCACCCCTATTCAGTTTACTTTACAGGAGTGAAATTCCTCCCGATTCTGAATCGTTTTAATGATATTATGCTCTGCAGAGGGAGAAGCGTCTACAGCAAATCCCTTCCCGTCGTTCTTTGAGGAACATCGTTTATAAATATTGGATGATAAACTGGAGGGAGTTCCTCTGATCACCTCTGCTCCTCAAACACTCCACCTTTCCCGGATTCCTTGTTTTCTTAAGTCGTTATCCGATCATGTTTCTGTCTAGTTTTGTCGAATTTACTGCCGTCTCGACGAAACGTTAAAGGAGAAAGACAGGCTGGCGTCGCGCAGGAAACTGAACACACGAGCAAGACGATTGTAGATCTGATCCCAGTTGAGTTAATGAGATGATATAGCACGGTCTAATTATTTTGGACGTCCAATTAGTTTCAGAACGATACTTAGTAAAAGTCTTTACGATTTCGTGATGGATAGGAAACCTGGTCTCTCTGTTCATATGCAAACATCGGTACTGAGTGTCTAATCATCTAATCTCCGCTCTACGGTTAGACTTCACGAGAAGAAAACCTCAAGAGTAAACAATTTACGTCCAGAAAGAAGAGTGTAAAAACACGTACCGTCTGGGTTTGAACACAAATAAACCTTCACGCAAACCATGGTTGGGAGAAACCGTCCGTCCGACCGCTTATGCCAATAACAAAATAAGTGAATCGTTGATTAAAAAAACGGTTTGGACTTTAGAGAGCTGCTGGTGGAACTGAGCGCGGTCCCGTTACCCTCTGTTATCCTGATAAATAAGGAACTACACGGAGTTCCACCCACACTGTTTAACAACTGACAAGCAGACAGCTGAGGAAATACAAATCCTGAAACACTTAAGCATTTAAAACGAAAATCTGACCGCGTTCCAACTACCAATGATCTAGAGATACGAGCTAAAACATGGTCAGATAATTAGCATCAGCTTTAGCTCCGGGATCTTGGTGAGTTCTCTCACATGAACTGATCGCTTCAGCTTTTTCCTTCACAGAATTTTCCTCGGCTATTCCAAAACATTCACGTTATTCTTCTACAAACTTTCTCCGGTACAAAGACTTGTGTGTTTAGGGTGTTTAGTTCTTTTTGCTGCACGAGCCACGTTTTCTTCAGGTTCAGTTCAGTTTCCTTTTGAATTGGCTCCTGTCATTCAGAATTAAGTCCATCCATCCATCCATCTATTATCTTCTGCTTAATCCACACAGGCTCGCTGGCCGGCTGGTGCCCACCTGGAAACTCTGGGCATAAGGGCAGGAACGATCCTAGACTGGGTGCCACCCTGCTAAAAAAACAAGCATTGAACAGCTGGTTTAAGCTGGTGTGGTGCTGGTTTTGCTGGTTGACCAGCATCACTTTGATGGCAAATCAAATCAGCTGGTTGTTCAACCAGCAAGTGCTAGTCACCAGCATACCCAGAAAAGAACAGCATGCACTGGTTACAACCATCGAAGAGCCAGCAAAGACCAGGGTGTGCTGGTCACCACCGTCCAAAAACCAACAAAGACCAAGATGTCCTGGTCACCACCATCCAAAAAACCAACAAAGACCAAGATGTCCTGGTCACCACCATCCAAAAAACCAACAAAGACCAGGATGTGCTGGTCACCACCATCCAAAAACCAACAAAGACCAGGATGTCCTGGTCACCACCATCCAAAAAACCAACAAAGACCAGAATGTGCTGGTCACCACCATCCAAAAACCACCAAAGACCAGGATGTCCTGGTCACCATTTTTCAAAAAACCAACAAAGACCAGGGTGTGCTGGTCACCATTATCCAAAAAACCAACAAAGACCAGGGTGTGCTGGTCACCATTATCCAAAAAACCAACAAAGACCAGGATGTCCTGGTCACCACCATCCAAAAAACCAACAAAGACCAGGATGTCCTGGTCACCACCATCCAAAAAACCAACAAAGACCAGGATGTGCTGGTCACCACCATCCAAAAACCAACAAA
>JAUZST010010634.1:0-12318 GCA_034779995.1 Parotocinclus haroldoi | reverse complement strand
CACCTACATCTGAAGGACCAAATTTAATTCTTACCAAGACAGACTAGAAACACAACCTATGTACCGCCGTATAAATAGCCCCAGTGTGCTGATACGGCGTTAAACACAAACAAACAAACTAAATCAAGTGTACATTCTCACAGAATACTTTCACTTAAGTTTTCCTTTTTTTAAAGCTATAAATTACTTTATCTTCACTAAGGAAGCATTAATATCACTTTTTGTCACACAAAGTAATTGCATTTGGGTACTTGTACTCGAGTACTGGTATAATAACACTACAGTTGTTACATTCGGGTGTATCCATGTATCAGAATAATTCTACGAGTACAGTATTGAACTCAATACTTAACATTGTCATTTGCATACATAAGTCAGCAGGCGTTGGCTTACCTACTGCAAGCTATATTGGTACAGTACTACCAAGCTCCAGTCCGCTATTAATTTAATGGGGAAAGTTGTTCAAAGTTGTTCTTTTAATTATTTGATATGCCGTTGTGACTAACTTTTTTTTTTTTTTTCCCCCTTTAATCGGCTGTTCATCCATAGAATGGACATGTGCAGTGGGCTGTATATGTGCTAGCGGCTTTTTTCACTGCTAACCAAGCGCTGTGATGAGAGATATTTGACACTCAAGCGACAGTTCTCTTAAAGTCATTGCGAAACTTTCCATTCCCTCAAGTTTTCCAAAGCAAGTTTGCTTTGCATCACAAGTCACAGCACCTGCATCCCTAGTTTATTCCTGACCTTGGATTTCACTCGTGTGGATGTACTATGTGGCCTTTTTAGTTCTCAGTTTAATCTGGTTGCTCTGGTTAACTAGGTTAATTGATAAAGTTAAATTGAGTATGCATGGCTAGTTTCAGCGTGACCTTGTGTATTGATGTCATCTGTCTGTTGTAAATAGTCAATGATGCTGAAAATGAAGGTGCGGAAACAAAAAATAAAATAATGCTTTGACGTTGTTTGATATTACACATGTTAACACATCACGTTTTCAGGCCCATAGGGGCTGCAGTCCCATTATTATTGTTGAACTATGAATAAACTAAATGACCTTAATAAAAACGTATAATAGTATAATGATTGAAAATGACAATAAAAGTTATATACATTAATTCATTCATCCATTGTCTTGTACACATGTCCTTGTCAGGGTTATGGGAGGCCCGGTTGCTCGCCAGCAGCACAGGCGGCAAGGCAAGAACAAACCTAAACCACGCCCCAATCCATCACAGTGCATATACACACATACTCACAAAGTAAGGGCACTTTGAAAATGCCAAGTACCCTAACACACATACCTTTGGAATGTGGGAGGACACCTGATTAACCAGAGGAAATCCATAAAGATGGAGAACATGCAAACAACACACAGGCAGAGCCCAAACCTCAAACCTGGAACACTCAGAGCTTTGATCCACTCAATCTCAGAGTGATCCACTGCACCACCTGCCTCCCCAAGGAACATATGATGAAGTATAGACTATAATAAATTAAGGGAGAATATGGTATTATAAACACACTAATTAACAGACAATATAAAGAAAAGATAAGAATACCACAGTGTATATAATAAATAAACAAAGTAATGTAAATGCAAAGTAACTTAATAGTGGTTACAAATTAGTCTCGATAGTGTAGTAAACAGTGTATTTGTAGGTTCATGTGTCATGGTTATTTTAAATAACCGGGAGAAAAAATTATTTTAATTTCTTCAGAATACCAATTTAAAGTAATATGTATATTTAATATACATATGTATGTGTGTATGTATGTATATGTGTATATTTAATATACTTTCATATAATAATTTAAACTCAAACTTAAGTTTTCCTGCAAAAAACTGGTTTTTCACAGAGAACACTGTATGTGTCTGTTAGTAAGACTGCCAAAAATTAGATGAAAAAATCAAGGGTTTATAATCCAATTATACAGACGATGTCCATCGTCAGGTGGGACTGCAACTGCATTGTTACACCCTATTTAGCATAGATTTAGACAACCTGTCTATTGCAACCTCGGATCCAATTAATAACAGACCAGTTTTATTTGAGCTAAGTAAAGACATTTAATTACATTTTCCCTTCACACAGTTCTTAATCTTACTGAATGTAAGTATGGGATGAGGTTTGCCTGCTTTATTCAATTGCCCATCTTCTGAATAGCAGTGGAAATTTATTTGGTGAATAATTAAGAGTAGTGGAAGCATGTAAGATAGACCCCTGTGGGACACAGTACTTTTCTTTTCTCAGCTGTGAGTGTAGATTATTTACTTAAATTGTATTTTATAAAATATTAAATTTGGGGTAGAATATTGTAATCATGATTTAAACCTGAATAAACATATGTTTACACTAGTGGTGCATCTGGAAGGTGGCTGAGAATGTTGAGTTTTAAGCTAAATATTAATTCACTTTCTTATCCAGTTACAGAGGAGTCAGGGAGCCATTCTATCATTGGATACATGTACTTAACACTCATACAAACACACACACACATACACACTACGGTGTACACCAATTAAGCTAACATGCATATCTTTGGACTGTGGAATGAAAACCAGGGTATTGGAGTAAACCCACGTGGACATTGGGAAGATCTGCAGAGTCAAGACTAAACTGGTGATGCTGTGACTGCACAAGCCACTGTGCCTTGGATCCGGCCCTAGACGGAATATGTTCTTATCACGTTTATGAACTCTTTACTGTTGCGATCAGACAGAATTACAGAGTCAGTTTCTGTAGCTTTTCTAGCTAATCTGGTGACTATTGAAATAAGTTTAGGGCTTAGGACTTGGGCATTATTACACTGAGATTAGGAGTGGTAGGACAACAAGTATCGTGGCTGACTGAAATTATCCAGCAATTCATTTGAGGTGCAATGTGCAAAATTATTATTGTCTTAAAACATGAGAACTTGGGACACTGGGTTGGTTGTAAAGCATTGGATTCTCACATGAAAAGTACAAGTGCTAGGCTAGCAATTGTAACAATGCTAATGCCAGTTTGGCTGTATGTGCTCGAGATGATTTGTCTAATGTGAAACCAGTCATCAGATAACATTAAGTGATTAAGTTACACGCACATCTTGATCAGCCGCTGCTAATTGAGAGTTCTGTATCTTAGAAGGAATTAAACCAATTAAAACAATGGTGTTAAATATCTTATCTTATGGTGTGTGTGTGTATGTGTTATGTTTATTCAGTAATCACCTTTTTTCTTTTTTGTCTAGGGTCGGCATGTCAAAACAGGACAGCTGGCGGCCATCAAGGTCATGGATGTCACAGAGGTAGGAGGACAAAAACTTTACCTGAGTGAAAGCTGAAGTTTGCCTGTCTAATGAAAAGTTTTTTTTTTTTTTTACATTTTTATTTGTCTACAGTTAGGGTTAAATATTTACCAAAATACTGCAGACATGTATTCCTAGTTTAGACAGCTTGGTTAGACAGTAAAAACACAGTACATTCCAAGTTAACTCTAGTTAGTTAGTTCCAAGTTAGTTATTTAACTAGTTTACAAATCTAACTAGTTTACATGCATTTTTACTAGAAAGCCCAGCTACAGTTCAGTGACAATTGTGGTCCTCCTTTGATTTCAAAATGTCCACATTTCAAAGTGTAGCAAATTGAGGACCAGGAACTTGTATACAATCAAAAACATTGCATATGCAAACACGAAATGTTGTGTTTGTTTTACCAACAGAAACAGAGAGGGAGATATGACTGGGGTGGGGTGGGGTGGAATGAGGTTCCTTTTCAGTAGAAATCCAGTGGGACAATGCAACAGAATTATCTGTTTTGTTTTCTTCTTCCTTTCTTTATTCCACTGCCCTCACTTTGAAAATAGAGTGTTAAGAAGTGGGATGTGGAGAATGATATCACTGCCATATGTTCTGTTACAAATGCTGCATCTCTTTTGACCCTGGATAATTTGTCGTAATGCATTCTCTCTACTATCAGAATAAAAGTCCACTAATGTTTATCAATATGAGTGATGTTTATTGTTGTCATTTAGCATCTTCCATTTGCCTAAAGAAATGTTTTACTAATTGTTTAAAGTTATTAGAATATTGTTCCAATTATTCATGTAGAATACTACTATAATATGTTCTTTTTTTCTTCTTTCTTCTCTTTTTTATGTTATCTGTGTAGGATGAAGAGGAAGAGATCAAGTTGGAGATTAACATGCTGAAGAAATATTCACACCATCGTAACATTGCCACCTACTATGGAGCTTTTATAAAAAAGAGCCCACCAGGACACGATGACCAACTCTGGGTCAGCCATATCTCCTCCATCACTGAATAGAAATGTTTGCTAGCAATATTTTCAAGCAACTTTACCAGCAGCTGACAATGTTTTATTACACCTTGAAGTGTTAAGAATCAGCTGCTGGTAACTATGGTTTGTGAGTGCCTGGTTTTGAAGGCAGGTGGGGTGTATTTGCAGAACCTTGTGATGGACCCTTCCCTGCACACCCAGTGAATTGCAGTTCCAGCTAAACACACAGTTACAGAGAGGATGCCATACACATTCATAATGACCAAGCATATTTTACAAGATTCTTTCTTACACACTTACTTGTAAACAAACAAAGAAGTTAACAATTGATAAAGAATGAAATAATGTGTAGTATATGTATTTAGGTCAGAATATTTACAGAATACTACACATAACATTATGAATAGAAATGTTGCAATTGTATTAGACCTAAATAAAGGTTTCCAGTTAATCTTATCCCCTATAGTTTGGGTTAACTGTGCTAAAATGATTATACACTAACCTGCTAAAGGACTGCTTCTTAAATAAAAACTGCATCTATTGCATAGGGCGAGGTCTACCACTTTCACCATATCTCAGCCTACATAATTAGGCTTTTAGGCTGAATCAAGGAAAATGGAACTGTAAACAATGCCAGCTTATTCATAGATTTTTGTAGCTAAACTACTATCTGTAATTTTGTTTGAGTATGATTGAAGGTGTCTGAACTGAATTTAAGATTGTGCCCTGCATCTGCTTTGAGGTGAATTTAGGAGATTTGCTTTTTGCTCTGTGTAGTTGGTCATGGAGTTCTGTGGGGCTGGGTCTATCACAGACCTGGTGAAGAACACTAAAGGAAACTGGTTAAAAGAAGACTGGATTGCATACATCTCTAGAGAAATCCTCAGGGTAGTGTATTATGCTTGTATATTCATTCATTCACTCACGTTTATTTACACTTGCTCGATACTTGTGTTCAGATTTTATTATTTTAAAAGGAGCAACAATAACATAAATGGTAAGGAAACAAGGGTTTCAAACCCGATCATTCATTCTTTTTATATTAAATTGAGAACCCACAACTAGAAAATGAGAAAACATTTATTATTTATTTATGAATCCAGTACAAAAAGCAAACAACACTCCATTCAAAAACACATTAAGTTTTTTTTTAAACTGTCTGTTACCTGAATCTGCCTGGAACATAAATGCAGCCAAAAAGTCTGTTTTAATAATCTAATAAGGATAAACAGAGATAGCTCCTGTATAAATAACAACCATTAAATTAAGCTAAAACATTAGATCACTTTACAAGTAAAGCAGTGATTATAAATGATTTAATGACTGATAAACGCTTACACATACTCTGTCTTACTGAAACCTGGATTAGACCAGATAAATATTTAGCCATAAATGAAGTCTCCCTCACCAGGTACAGCTATGTTCAGCGCCCTCATCCTAATGGTCGTGGAGGAGGTGTAGCAACAATTTTTGACAACGATCTACGTGTTAGTGCTAAATCCCATTATAAGGCTAACTCATTTGAAATACTGATTCTTAATGTGACTGATCCATCATTATGTAAATTTAAACCATACTCTTTTCAGCTCATCATGATTTATTTAGGGTCAAATGTATTCGAGAAAAAAAAGGCATTTTCTCCCCGAGGTGATGTTCCGGTACTAGCATCATTCTACTGGTCTTAATCAACAGAACCCAGAGTGCAATAACTTTTAATTGACTCCAATGACTTACCACTGAGGACTCAAGATCTCATATATTTTATTTAATTTATTTGTTATTATTTACTTACTTTTACTATTAATACAAACTTAAATATTTAATATAACATCTGGGCTACCCAAGGAAGATAGATCACTTTTTAGGTCTTGGTCCTCCCAAGGTTTCTTCCTTCTATATTCAGGGAGTTCACTGTCACCCCAGGCTTGCTCAATTTGGGCTTGTCCTTTTTAGATAATATAATATTGAGACAATGCTCCATTTGTGTATATGAAAAACTTGGACTTTGACATGAAAAAAGGGTTCACAAGTTGATTTTGATATTTAACTTGGTGTGAGCCGAAAGTTCTGACTTCCAAATTTACTGTGGTGTAAAACTGAATTCAGAACTTTCAGGTCATTTCAATATTCCTCGTTTTGGGTCCTCAGTTGAATAGAATAGAACGAATGATACTCGTATTGTTTCAGCTAGATTTAGCAACTAGACATGAATCAATTGATCCCCTGTTCCAGAACAAAAACGCTTTACAGTAAATGCTGTTTGCAATAATTGTTTTCAGAACAATTAATTTATTAGTAAAAATGTCATTACCCTGCTAAAATTCATGGAAAGCTATGTGCTAGCTTTGTTTAGCAATAGAGTAAAATATCCATCACAAGAAAAGTTGAACAAAAATGTTTCTATAAACTGTTGTTTATAGTTCTTAGACAGAAAGAAAATCATAGTGTTAATGCATTTTGATTTTGAAAAAAAAAATAACCATGACATTTTTTGTTGGGCTCTGAATTCAGTTGTGTAGCTCTGTTTCTGTTCTGTTTCTCTCCATGTGCCAGACCTAGCAGAATACCTGTTCATTTTATTTTAAACAGCTGTTGAATTTCTGCTTGACCAGGAATTCTTTTATTTTCTTTTTTAAGCCATTGTTTGTTTATGTAAATATATATTGCTGTAACAAGCAGACATTGTTTGTAAATCTCTGTATATTTGTGTAGAAAAGTACATTGCAACAAAATGTGTTTATTTGGCCACAAGTTCTGTTTTCATCTGTAAGTTTTCCATAGTGTTATTGATGTCAGTGAAAGCTTTGAACCATGTCTGTGTTTGTGTTTACAGGGACTGGCTCATTTACATGCGCATCATGTCATCCATAGAGATATTAAAGGGCAGAATGTACTTCTGACTGAAAATGCAGAGGTCAAGTTGGGTGAGAACCAAGATTTAAATGGCCATCTTTTTCAACATTTTGCTTGTATGCTTCACCATTTACCCCATGCATAAATATCAGATGATGTATATGCTTTAATGTCCATGTTTCTAGCACCAGTAACAAAATAGTAAAAATTAATAAACATAACGGATGCATGAGCAGCAGCTAAAGCCAGTACTTGCATGTTCCAGTGGACTTTGGAGTGAGTGCCCAGCTGGACCGTACTGTGGGCCGCAGAAATACCTTCATCGGCACACCATACTGGATGGCACCAGAGGTCATTGCCTGTGATGAAAACCCAGATGCTACCTATGACTATCGTGTAAGAAGTGCACAAATCCAATGCAGATGTACTTAAAGTAAAACCAAGGAAATCTTAGTGGTTTTTAAGATGTTAATAAATGTCCAAACTTTATCATGCTTTGCAGATATTTACCTTCGTTTGCCTCGACAAAAACTGTGAATGAAGTAAAAGTGTTTGAGGCTTTCCCAATGCATTGTATAAATAGTTTAACATTCTGATTTAACTGCTTGCTTTATGGATGCAATTTTCTGAGTTCTTTCTCTACTTTTCAACCTTGGCTACATCTTTGTTTAATCTAGAGTGATTTGTGGTCTTGCGGAATCACGGCTATAGAGATGGCTGAAGGAGCACCACGTATGTACAGTTATCTCAGTGCAGCAGCTCCTCTACCTAATTTATGCTGCAATTTTCACTGTAAATGTTACTTAAAACTGAGTGGATGTGTGAATTTTTCTTTGGGCATCCAGCGCTGTGTGACATGCACCCCATGCGAGCCCTCTTCCTCATTCCCAGAAATCCTCCACCTAGACTCAAATCCAAGAAGTGGTGAGTGTTGCATTTCACTCAAATTGATCTTATGTCGTGATATAACGAGTGACAGATCAAAAAAAGCATGTCTACCTTGACTGATAATCTGTAATCAAGTAATCTGGCTTTCTCACATATGCCATTCTCTCTAAATTTCCCAGTGTGTTCTTGAAGAATGCAGGTGTAACCATATTTGTTTTTTGGATAGCCATAAATGCTGACATGACATGAGTAATTAAATAATAACAATGTTACTGGTATGGAGATACCAAAAGAGAATAGTATAAGCTTCTCACAACTTCTGTTTTGTTCTGGATTTTGCAAAATACCTTAGTTCATACAACAGTGAATGTTCCAACACCCAGCATAGCTCTATTACTAGAGCTAGAAATAATTTCATCATGAAATATTAAGCAGTTATTTACATTTGTGTTGTTTCAGAAATTGTCCAACTAATGAAATTGTGCTGCAAAGCTTTTCATCTATTCATTTCTCTCTATTCTTTTAACTGCAACCACCATATGGAACCTGTTTCGCTCATTCCAAAATCTCTCAGGTCCAAGAAGTTTATTAACTTCATTGAAAGCTGTTTAGTAAAAAACTACACCCAGAGGCCTCCAACAGAGCAGCTCCTGAAACATCCATTTATCAGAGACCAGCCAAATGAGAGACAAGTGCGCATCCAACTTAAAGATCACATTGACCGCACACGCAAGAAGCGGGGAGAAAAAGGTGCACTTTGTGATGTGTGTGTGTGTGTGTATAAGACGTGCATTTCCAATTTAGAGAAACAAATTAATTGTCTACATTTACTCTATTTACTAATCCATTGTGTTTTTTTATTTGCATGTAACTGTGCAATTTCTTTGACTTTTCAGATGAGACCGAGTATGAATACAGTGGCAGTGAGGAAGAGGAGGAAGAAACCCCAGAGCAGGAAGGAGAAGCGAGGTTTGATACTGCAGACACACACATCAGCTGTTCACGCCATCCACTTGTTTTACTTTTTAAGAATCAGAAATCTTAGTAAAGAAAAGTCTTGGAAATTGCAAAGAACAAATTGGGTTTGATAAATAAAGGTTCCCCCAACACGGAGTGTGGTAAGCAACCAATATATTTCACACCAAAACAAATCGGTAAATATATTGTTGTTCTGTTTATTTTACTTTTGTACTGTTTTACTGCGTTACATCTTTTAAAAACAAGTTGTGCTATATTGATTACCATTTTGTATACTTCAGTGATTCTTGTGCTTGCTCGGCTAATGTATCATTCCATCCCACAGCTCCATTGTGAATGTACCGGGTGAGTCTACACTACGGCGAGATTTCATCCGCCTTCAGCAGGAGAATAAGGAGCGCTCAGAGGCTCTGAGGAGGCAGCAACTTCTGCAGGAGCAGCAGCTACGTGAGCAGGAAGAATACAAGCGTCAACTTCTGGCTGAGCGTCAGAAACGCATTGAGCAACAGAAGGAACAAAGGAGGAGGCTGGAAGAGGTAGGGCAAAATCATAGGCTGGTTGTCAAAAGAGGGAGTAGAAGCCGTGGAAGTATAGTTTAGATTTGCCATTTGTGTTACATTTTTGCAATAGGCCTTTTTGATGTGCAACCAAAAGACAACCCTGTGTATGAATTTGGCTATTGATAATAATAATGCCATGTGTGGTTAAAGAGGTTGATCTTTAAGATGTTTGTTTATCTGGTAAAAGACTCTTACCATTGTCTCTTTGTCTGTCACCTTCTGCTGGCCGTCTATAGCAACAGCGGCGCGAGCGAGAGATGCGGAGGCAGCAGGAGCGAGAGCAGCGCCGGCATGAGCAGGAGGAAAAGAGGCGCTTGGAGGAGATAGAACGTAGACGAAAAGAAGAAGAGGAACGTAGGAAAGTAGAGGAGGAAAAGAGAAGAGCAGATCGTGAACAGGTGGGAGTTTCACTGCAACAGGTGCATATATATGACCTTGTAATAAATGTAATCACATTAGCATACAGTAACTGGAAAAACTACTGTGATTTGATTTGAGTTGTTTTTAATAATTTGAGTGAGAACGAACACCCAAATCCAGCTCCTGCAAAGCTGCCAATATCTTGCCCTTGAGCAAGGCCTTTAATTGTTTGGATTGTAAGAATGTATCAAGGGATTGTATCGTCGTAACAATGTAGTGTTGTAAGTCGATCTGAATAGGAGTGTCTGCTAAAATGACAGAAATGTAAAAAGAGAGCACAGTATTGACATCATTACGTTAATTGAAGAAAACATGTCAATACCCTATTCAAAAAAGTTATATCCCCTTATTATAATAACTGGTTGTGCAACTGTTTGCAGAATAAGATTCATGCGTTAAAACCTGAAGATCAGTCTTTTACATCAATGGAGGAACGTTTGCCTGCTCTTCTGCTTTAGTTCCTACCCACATGGTTGCCATTTAAGCATGACTTAATCATGGTGTGCCTGCCAAAGCATCTCACTAGGGTTCAAGTTCTTACTCTAACCATGCTGCTACAAAATCTCAGTTGAATTAGCTTTTTTGATAATCATGGTTGGACTTGGTCTTGCACTTTGAATTTTGGTTGGGTACAGCACGCTAGCTAACCAGGTGACATTACATGCTCTACAGCCTATCCTAGCAAAACAGTATGTTTACTTTTAGCTGAGAGAGACTTTGTCAGATTAAATAATGGAAGACAGAGGATTTGTGTCCAAGAAAGGTGCCATGTCTACAGTTTGGAAGTCGTTAACCAGTAGTGCCAGTGAAACCTTGATGTCAACGGCTCTGATATCTCTGAGGAGGCATTTTCTCCAGGCAGTGCCTATGATGGGAAAAGCAAGCAGTGCAGGAATGCAGTGACAATCCCATTGAGAGAGATTGATTCAGACCAGTTAAAACACTGGATTTGAAGGGTTTTTTTCACTTTGGGTGAAAGTATTTAGGTTGTTTTAATTTGCAGTTCACACAATAAAATCAGTTTCTGCAGATGCTATATGCATATTGATTCCTTTATATATAGTGGGTACAGAAAGTATTCAGACCCCTTTACATTTTTCACTCTTTGTTTCATTGCAGCCATTTGCTGCAATCTTTAAAAAACAAGTAATAAAATCAAATATTTTGTCATACTGCCCAGCAATAAAGCCAAGGATGAAAAGTCAGAACCATGTGGCATCATTTAATAATTTAGAAAGTATTATTTTGTTAGTACAAAATGAGCACTAGCCTAAGAACACAATCCGACCAAATCCTGCTAGAATTTGATGTAGGTTAAATCAACAAACACGCAACCAAATGGGACCTTACTTATTTCCTCTCTCTTTTAATTTTTTCTTTTGATTTTCTTTTTTCATTTTCAGTCTTCACTCAAGTGCTGTGTAAAGAGGTGAGTTTAGTTGCAACTTTTTGTCTTTGTTATGTGAGTATCAGGGATTTAAATCTGATGCGGGCAGCTACAGGGAGCCAGTGAGCCATGCTAGTTGTGATCCTGTAGGACAGGTTGGCAACCTGTAGGTTATAGGCAGCACATTCAAGTATATTAGACAACGATATCAATAACTATATGAATTCTCTCCTACCTCTCTATTATTATTGATTGATGTCCAAGAAATTGAGTGTAGTGTTCTTCTAGATAGGAAGAACTAAAGGAACATGACGAGACATCAGGGAGTTGTTGATTATGAAGGGAAGAAGGTCTTGAGCAATCTTTTGTAACACTGGTGATGAAATAGGATCTAGATGACATGTGATAGGACTGCAGATTGAGAGTAGTTAAAGATCGTCTGTGGAAAGAGCAGAAAAAGGTTAGAGTGTTGTGCATTTGTAATGGGGATAGTGGCAGGTGCAATGGACTGGAAGATCTTGTTTATCCCATGCAGATCCATGCTGAACATCTGACAGGCAGGGGGCAGGACAAGAAGGTTTTTGTTGTTCTGGACGAGAGCGGGCATAACAGGTCAAGAGATTGAACAGTTCAATGTGTAGTGATGGCAGATTCCAATGTTAGTACAGAAAAAGAATCCAGCTGTGGTAAAGTAATCAGAACAGTGGAAAACTGAGGTAGGAGATAAGGGAGTAGAGGTTGTGACAAGTTGCTGTAGTATATGAATGGTTGGGTTTGTTTGTTTGTTTATTTGATCTTTTGAAATGATTGGCCATTTCATTGACACACTTAGGGTTATATCTACGCACAAGGTTGTATCAGAACTAGTTATGTACACACGCACACGCACACACACACACACACACACACACACACACACACACACACACACACACACACACACACACACA